>JANVCJ010075567.1:0-11908 GCA_026413505.1 Epizoanthus ramosus
ACTCACGAGCAGAACGACGCAAATGCCGTGGTGCATCTTCCAGGAATCGGTACCGCGCAGTTGATCCACGGTACTATGCACTGAGGGAACCCGATGTTTATGGGGGATTCCAACAGCCGTCCACATGTCCTATATCTGGCAGTGACTCGGTGCTTGACGTCTCCGCTGGAATTCGTATGACCGAGACTGCTGGTAAAAACAGCAAAACCACGAAACGATTCCGCCTCGGGGCAATCGGCGCGGCGAGACATGTACGGTGGAAGAAGAGAACACGTAGCTCGGGGATCTAAGACTGGGTCGAGTTCTGAATCTGCAACAGGCGCACGACAAGTCTACGGGAGAACGAAAGGAGGTCGATGCAGGAAACCAGCAGCAACTCAGACGCCGTAGACAGTGACTCCTCGTCCTACACGAACAGTAGAACACGACGTTATTGGGTGAACAGCATCAAGTTCTCGGAATCGGAAACTAGAACTTCCACGAGTCACTGTTTATTGGTTGTCGGTTGCGAGTTGGATTCAAATTGCGCACATTCATGGTTGGAAAAGCGCCGTTTACTCTTCTTTTAAAAAGACGACTAGGTCCGTTTCAAAATGCCGTAACTTTCAATTTCATGCGCCGTATTTAGTTCAATTAAATACGGCAATCTTTCCACATTTCATGGCATGTCGTATTTAATTTAACTTAAGCTGTTTCAGATCTCGAACTTTTCGTTCAAATATTACCTATGGCGAGTGAAAGATACGGTAATATCAACAATATCCATCTTTGTGATATATTTCTACTAGAAAAATATTTAGTATATCACATAAACGTTAGTTCAATAGTTTAATTTGTAGTATTAATTAAACAATATATTGCAAATTTATTATTGTAATTTACTCAAGATAGTCAAATACACTAGCCTATCCTAAATTGTAAATAAGCAGTTTTTGTAAGGATTTTATGTTGTTGAATCTCTTGATCTTGTAAACTAGGATATATTGTATCTTGAAGTAATTCTACACTGAAAGAAAGATTCGTTCATTCATTCATTCATTCATTCATTCGTTCATTCGTTCAATCGTTCAATCGTTCAATCGTTCATTCGTTCATTCGTTCATTCGTTCATTCGTTCATTCGTTCATTCGTTCGTTCGTTCGTTCGTTCATTCGTTCATTCATTCATTCATTCCAAGCAATATACCCCGCAGAACATTTTTGAAGTATTTTTATGATAATCATTCACCATGTACGAGGATTGACTTTTCAACAAATGTCTACATCCCGCTACTCAGTGTCTAACGTTATATCAATACTTGTTTACTTTGTTTACAATTGGGATACAAGAACTGTTAATGTTTCTCTTACCCCTTCTGAGCTGGAAACTACCAAAATACATTGATATTTTACAACTTGGAAAGAGAGAGGAAATAAATATTCGTCACCCGATACTGGCCCTCGTGACGGGAATGGTCGCCGCGTGCTCGGTTCCAGTCGTCACGTTTATGATCTTTTTGGCGATTTTAGTTATGATCGCAGTATGCAGTGTGCAAGGAAACTCTTGCGGGTGTTAATTGTGTTGCCTTGGTAACCAATACCACGCAAGTAAAACCCGCAAGAGTTATTTGAAATAGCACCACGGACTTCAGAGACTCATCGGCGGGCACACGTGCCCCTATCAACGATCCTAACCACAATAATCGAACTGGTCGTTATGAATCAAATCCTCGGTCCACACACATTGTCGACGGATAGGCGGAGCTAGACATGTCCGATTTAGGGTCGGGAAGCTCGCTTCTTAATACCGAAACCGGGACCGAAACCTTTGTAGTCGGAGCATCTTTGGCTATAAAGGTATCTTCAGCTGACAGACGAAAGGCCTATCGAGGTTTGTTCGATTGAACAAACCCCTTAGAGTTTCACTACTCAGAATTGTCTGCTTATCAGCCTAATGGACGGATGTCTGGGCAGTCCAATAAATACAAATCCTACCGAAATATGTATCAACAGATCGAAGAGCAGGTCTGCCAATCAACTGACGATGATTCGGATTTAAGGATTAAATCAGGGAAAAGCAACGCCTCGACTGCGTCCATGAATACTCTATTTTGAACCACGTTCCTGTCAGCCTGTCTTAGTTTTTTTTCCCTTGTTTGTTTGTTGCATTTTTTGACCACCAGCTGAAAATCCTCTTTGGGAAGGGTAGCTGTATTAGAAAATAAATAAATAATAAAATAATTCCTTCATGCTTAAATCTACTAACAAAATAATTAATACAATTTTTCTTGGTATTGACTATCGGAAATAGCTTGCGCTACCAATTTAAAATAATCTAAGGTTTTTAAAATGACATAAATATAGAAATGAAGTTGAAAACAAGTCGGAAAAGGAAAAAGACTGAAACTTACACAATGAGAGCGACCTTAGAGAGACCTTAGAGAGACCTTAGAGAGACCTTAGAGAGACCTTAGAGAGACCTTAGAGCGACCTTAGAGAGACCTTAGAGCGACCTTAGAGAGACCTTAGAGCGACCTTAAAGCGCGTGTTGTGGTAACCGATGATTGCTGCTAATATCTGTGTCTTTTTCTTGTAAATGTTGAGAAATAAATGATTAGAACATTAACATGATACAACAGCTGGACTGAAAATTGTATGCGTTCCCCGCGCGAGACGTCATAAATTTAACTAGAAGTCCGTTGACTCTTCATTTCTGAGCCGGTATTCAAAGTCCTATAAATTGGAAACTTTACGAAAAATAATTTGAAATATTGTTTTAGAAAGATATTATAATTTTAGGGTTCAGTTCCCCTATAAACTTTTAACAAATTCGTTAAACAAATGCGTTTATAACCTCGGCATGCTAATCGGTTTTCGTTATTTTAAAATAATGAAAATCTTCCCTTCAGAAGAACGTGCCGTTCTTCCAAATCTTCCTCGGTAAAAAATGTAAAAATGTAACATTGACCCTTCAAAGTTGCTAGGCTTCAAAGTTGCTAGGCTTTGATCAGTAGATTGTGCTCGTAAAAGTAGCAAATTAATATGCCACTAGCAGTCGCTATATGTACAACAGCCCCTATATGGACAGATGGTATAGCCCCTATACAGACAGCAGCCGCCGATATGGACATCAGTCCCTATATGGACAGATAGCAGCCCCTATACGGACAGCAGCCGCTATACGGACACCAGTCCCTATATGGACAGATAGCAGCCCCTATATGGACAGCAGCCGCTATATGGACAGGAGCCTTTAAATGGACAGCAGCCGCTATATGTACAACAGCTCTTCTATGGAGAGCATCCGCTATAGGGAGAACAGACCGTATATATGGGAAACAACCCCTCTATGGACAGCAACCGTTATATGGACAACAGCCCCTATATGGACAACGGCCCGAACATAGACAGCCTGCCATATAAGGACAACAGCCCCTCTATGGACAGCAACCGCTATATGGACAACAGCCCCTATATGGACAACTGCCCCAACATAGACAGCCTCCCATATAAGGACAACAGCCCCTCTATGGACAGCAGTCTTTATATTAAGAGCAGCCGCTATGTGGACAACAGCCCCTATATAGACAGTAGCCCGGGCGTATATGGACAGGAGCCTTGATATTGACAGCAGCCCCTATATAGAGAGCAACCCTTATATGGACATCAACCCGTATATGGATATCAGCCGCTGTATGGACAGCAGCCTCTATATGGACAGCAGCTGCTATATTGACAACAACCCGTATATGGTCAAGAACCCCTATACGTACAGCAGCCCCTATATGGATGACAGCCCCTATATGGACAGCAACCGTTATATGGATATCGCCCGCTATACGGACAGTAACCCCTATGCTGACAGCAGCCGCTTTATGGCACTCGTAAAGCTATAACTTTACCATTGACACCATGTTAGTTCTCGACACTGAAAAGGACACATGTGAAAAATTGGTTCCCCTTTAAATTAGCAATAAATTAAGGTGGCATTAAATTCAAAGGGTCTATTTATAGAGTCTATTGTCCTTCAATTATCTTTAAATGGTGGAACAACGGCAAAGTTTTGTCGATTCAGCTACAAAAAGTATTAAATAAGTATGAATAAGTTAGTAACAGACGCTGGAATGTCTGAATAGTCTCTCTTGAGTTTGTCACTCATGTTTAGTAAAGGCAAATAATGCTATATACTAGTAAATTATTTCTTCTGGAAAAACTGTGATTTCAACATGTGGAGAACAGAATATATGTTAATCACATTTCGAGAATTGTTTTAGTAAACATCACTTACCTTGAATCTTTTGTTTTCACTCCAGAATTGCGACTGTAGTCGAGTGAATAGCTGCCATTGTAGTCCAATATTAAACTCTCTCTGCTGATGTTGCCAAGCCAAAGTCCCTTCTGTTCTGAAACTCTGAATCAAGGCAGTTTAACGTTTTCATGAGGTTTGCCGGTGTAATCACGGATTCATTCACTGTTTCTGCTTCTTTATACTCGGTGATTTTCCGTTTCTTTTCCTTTATTTTCTGCCCATTTACCGAAAAAGCATAAACGTGATTAATTCCAATTTTTCAGAATTTTAAAACGTCTTTCTCTCGACTCAGTTCGTCAAAACTGATCGTCTGTCCAACTTTCCAGTTGTGATCTTCCCGCCTGGAACTAGAATGACAGTAGGAACATCTCCTTTGCAATTGCCTTAGAACAGACTGCTACATGTGGCTGAAATGTAACACAAATCACTAACTGATCATCAGTAGGAATACCTAAAATGTATGCAACTCTACAATTGGTTTCGGCTCCATTAAATCCGAGACCAACTGTAGAACATGTAAGGAGCCAGCCACCGTGTGAGAACAGTTACTGAAAACCGTTAGTAAAAGATAAGGAAAACGAAACCAGTAATCGTTAATTGCGTAGCGTACACGAAAATAACAAAAACAAATCGCGTGCAGTTTGACTAAACTGCTCGGCATTTAATCAAAGTCCTGCGCGCGCAACAAACACTAATAATGAAGATAATGTATATGTATTGCGACAATTCTTGCATACAATAATACAAAAGATGTGATATATTAGCATGTTTCGATCAATGATCAGCATCTGAGAGGTGAAACTCTGACATGCTAGGTGCAGAGCGGGAATCGAATCCATGCATCCCCATCACATGGGATGGACGGTGGTTTCGATTCCCGCTCGAGGCAGTTTGGTTTTTTCTTCACGTGTTTCCCGTCTTTTGTAACATCTGCACCTGTCTTCGTCTGCACCTAGCATGTCCGAAGTTAACCTCTCTGATGATTAAGGAATATAAAACGGCTGCAAGCCTTAAACTGTGATATAAACACACCGGAAGTTGTAGAGAACGAGATTTGAATATCTATTAGTGAACAGACGCACGGAAAATGGAATCCATTTGTTTTATACAATAATCGAAACAGATTTTCGAGGTTTTCCTCCATTGTAATTCAACTAAAACAAAAGTAGAGAAGCAGTGGCATTGCGCGTGTCGTCATTTTGGTGTCAGTTCAAAAATAGATCACAGTTTTAGACCAATCACAGCGCGCATTATATCTTGTTTATTGTATAAAATGAATTAAATGTTATGAATGCTATAAAGTGAGTTTGTACTGCGGTATATATGATAAAGTGGAATGATCTTCGCAGTAATATACGCAGTTTAAGCAACTGCAAAAGAGTAGCCTGAAAAAAATATTTAGAACTTCAACGGGATTCGAACCCGTGACCTCTGCGATACCAGTCAGCAGTGCTCTACCAAGCTCTTCTCTTTCGCAATTGCTTAAATTTAGTATCATTAGATATCATTAGATATCATTAGCTATTAAATAAATAAGTGTTTAGTGCAGGATCATTTAAAAAGGTAGGTTGTTGATGAACTTCAACAGAGACACACCTTACTACTGTGTCCAAAAGCCATCAGATGCCTTGAAATGGAATACATGTGCACTGTTCCTGTGGAAGAAAACGACAAAGCAATGGTGGATTCAATTTCATTGTTATGGTAACAGCTGAAAGGCATCATGTCTACCACAGTGGCACCCATCCCAGACTATTAAATTTTCAGTGTTTCATATATTTATCGATTACCAGTAATAAATAATTTAGAAGCAAAATTGAAAATGAAAAATGGTTTCAACAACATTCTTGAAAAAAGGCATGCAGCGTTAATATTCCCTTGCACAAATTCAAAGAATAAGTTCATTTATAACAAGATAAACGTGAAATGCATGTGCTGTGATTTATTTCTATAAAACTAAACAAAGTAACACCGATAGGCACTGACAGGGTTCACACAAGTCCTTGAAGGTCTTGAAAGTCCTACAATTTGACAAGAATTCAAGGCATTGAAAACCTTGAAAAAACGAGATTTCTTGAACATTCATCAAGTGCAGTATCACTATGTACATATTGACAAATGCAGATCCTAGCATCATAAACAGAAGTAACATGGATGGGACAACACATGATATATGTTGTACAAACTGCATTGAACTTTCAACAAGTGTACTGTCACTAACCATCGTCGACAAACGCAATTCCTGGCATTACACACAAAGCAACATGGATGGGACAACAAATGATATATGTTGTACAAACTGTATTGGATGTTCAACAAGTGTACTAACACAAACAATGGTTGAAAAATGCAAGTCCTACCATTATACACAAAGTAACATGGATGGGACCACACATGACACATGTTGTACAGACTGTATTGAACATTCAACAAGACGTGTAACTATCACTAACAATAGATGACAGATGCACGCCCTACCATTGTACACAAGCCAGCAGAATTCCTCCTTGTGCAGGGCTGTCTGGGTGATTACTCGTAACACCTTTAAAAGTGACACACAGTGTCGACTTGTCTCGGGATTCTACCAGAAGTAATAACCCAAGTTTGGTAATGTGCATACTCCACGATACCTCAGATTTAACCTTCTACATATAGATCTACACTGTATAAGCTTTTCTCAACTTCTCTCAGATTGGAAAGAGAGAGGCAAGAATTGTGCCTTTAAAGTTAATTGCTAAAATAATTAGCTAATTAGTACGGCAAAGAAGTTCACTTACCGTCTAACCCCTATTTCAGCTGGGTGTTAGAAACTGAAGTTTTGTCATTGACAGTAAAGTTAAGGCCTCTTGGAGAGATTACTAGAGGGAGGGGGCTTGATAAATTTCCAAACCTTTACATCAGACAAATAATAGGTTGTACATGTATAGTATTGAGGGCTAGGAGGAGTTCAGTGAAGAAAGGAAATCAAATTCAAAATACAAGTCGTGAATTCCCCTTAAAATTTCCTCCTTGTTTTTCTTTCTCTTATTATCTTTCTATCTTCCCTTAATGTTCTACACAAGCTGAGAAAAGAACGGTGAATGCTACAGTTTATAATATTTGATAACTATGATAAGCTACATAGAAGAGCAAAATGAAGACTGTCCTTACTTGTGGAAGTTCATTTACTGTAGCCATACCTGTAATTTAACGTCTTCTGCAATCTTTACGTAATAGCTACATATAGTCTCACCAAGCACCGACCTCAACTGGAACAAAACCATAGTGAAACAAATTTAGGAGGTCTTACTAAGACAAAAGCAACTTCGGCAAAGAGAATGAAAACAGGGCTAAAACAAAGGAATGACACTTGGAGTAATGCAAAGTGAATGAGCAGAAGACATGGGCTGCTGGGAACAACTGGCTGTGGGAGTAAGGCGATCATTGGAAATGCTGCTTCTACGATGTATCTGGTAAGCAGCAACCAAGGGAATTATTGGTAGCTACAGCCTTAAAAGAGAAATAACTAGCTAGTGCATTTTGTCCCACTTGCTGTGGTATCATTAATTGATGTATATCCTCCTACTCACCATATAGACCACATATATATACCACCTACTGGCAGTATAAAGTACTGGCCTCCTGGCTGTTTATTTTCTTATTTGAGGTGTATTGTTTCAGTAATTATATACGTCCTAGTGGCTGTATATCGTCCTAGTGGCTGTATATCATCCTAGTGGCTGTATATCGTCATTGTGGCTGTATATCATCCTAGTGGCTGTATATCGTCCTAGTGGCTGTATATCATCCTAGTGGCTGTACAGTGTATATCGTCCTAGTGGCTGTATACCGTCCTTGTGGCTGTATATCGTCCTAGTGGCTGTATATCGTCCTAGTGGCTGTATATCGTCCTAGTGGCTGTATATCATCCTAGTGGCTGTATATCGTCCTAGTGGCTGTATATCTTCCTAGTGGCTGTATATCATCCTACTGGCTGTATATCGTCCAAGTGGCTGTATATCGTCCTAGTGGCTGTATTACTATTATTACTATCGTCCTAGTAGCTGTGTACCGTCCGAGTGGCTGTGTACCGTCCGAGTGGCTGTATATCGTCCTAGTGGCTGTGTACCGTCCTAGTGGCTGTATATCGTCCTAGTGGCTGTGTATCGTCACAGTACTGCATATCGTCCTAGTGACTGTGTATCGTCCTACTGGCTGTATATCGTCCTAGTGTCTGTATACCGTCCTACTGGCTGTATATCGTCCTAGTGGCTGTGTACCGTCCTAGTGGCTGTATATCGTCCTAGTGGCTATATATCGTCCTATTGGCTGTATATCGTCCTAGTGTCTGTGTATCGTCCTACTGGCTGTATATCGTCCTAGTGGCTGTATATCGTCCTAGTGACTGTATATCGTCTTAGTCACTGAAGATCATCTACGTATATCGTCCTACTGGCTGTATATCGTCCTACTGGCTGTATATCGTCCTAGTGGCTGTATATCGTCCTAGTGGCTGTATATCGTCCTAGTGACTGTATATCGTCCTACTGGCTGTATATCGTCCTACTGGCTGTATATCGTCCTAGTGACTGTATATCGTCCTAGTGGCTGTATATCGTCCTACTGGCTGTATATCGTCCTAGTGGCTGTATATCGTCCTAGATTCTAGTGTCTATATGCCGTCCTAGTGGCTGTATATCGCCCTGGTGGCTGTATATTGTCCTAGTGACTGTATATCGCCCTAGTGTCTGTATATCGTCCTAGTGACTGCGTATCGTCCTAGTGGCTGTATATCGTCCTAGATTCTAGTGTCTATATGCCGTCCTAGTGGCTGTATATCGTCCTAGTGGCTGCGTGTCGTCCTAGTAGCTGCGTATCGTCCTAGTGTCTGTATATCTTCCAAGTGTCTGTATTGACGTTTCGGCTAAAAGTACATTAATTAGCAATAAATTGCAACTACGTTAATCATGCAAAAACAAGCATGGGCCCACACTTTTTATTACAGTTTTGGAGTACCCATACAATACATACAACAAATGGGAAAAGTTGAGGAAAAATCTCTGTTGGCTTGTACTCTAGGTAATTTGGGAAAAAGAGGAATGGAATAAATGTTTACAGCTTGAACTAATTTGACTTTTCTGCATACATACCTCAAGATAGAACGCGATAAAATGACAGAATACAAGACCAAAATACAACCATTTCCACCCGTGTTCTCGAACTGAAAGAGACAACAATGAACTCTGATCAAATAATAGCAAAACTGCTTTTAAACGTGACAGCTATTTAATGCATTTTTTGCAATGTACAAATTTAGCCATTAATTATTCTCAATTTAAGCATTTCAAATTTGTAGCAATTTTAAAAGTGTAGTGGTCAAATCAATAACCCTCATACAAGGAATAACAGCAGAAAGTGTATGTCACTTAAAACTTCATGCACTAGAGCATTCAAGGCCAGATTAAAAACAAGTTTATTTCAAAGTACTAAACTCAGCAACTTGTTAGATTGTACTCCTTTTAACTGCACGATTAAGCCCAAAACAAAAGCTTTTTGCCGTCTCAGTTATTGCTTCTAAGTCTCAATATCTTCATACTTGTCTAGTTCTCCAGAAGTGGTTAAGAATGTGAATCTAGAACATGGAGCAAATATGTGTCCAAGATGAACAGTACAATACGTACGTACAATTTTATTACTGTTTATGTGAATTTTCATTACTTTTTTTTTAAAAAAATATTCCTTTCGTTTCGTTTTATTTCGTTTGTCATGTTCCAACTGACCTAATTTCAATTAAATAATAATTCTGGTTTCCTGGCTTGCTTAGCTTTAATGATTATTCCAGGCAACCATCACTCACTCTTTCTTAACTTTAATTTAGATATCTAAGCCAAAATCTTACACATTACAGTGAAATTAACATATGTTGTTGTTGTTGTTGTTGCCCTTTAAAACTGGTTTAAAATTTTAGGAGCCATTATTTCCATTATAGTCTTGGCCCCAAAGAAGACTACTTCTACTTTTTCTATTCAAAATACTGGCCAATGAATCTGTCCTTCTGCCATAGTGCCAGCCTTGCAACCGGTTTGAGTTCAAAACATTAGCCATAATGCATTAGAAAAGTGATAAGATCTGCTACTTACATATGAAAGATGTTTCTTGATAAACCATTCTAGTTCTTCAAATTTCCCAAACTTGAAAATGTGGAGCTGTATGAAAAAAAGTATCCTGCTAACAGAGTTTTCTTTCACCCACTGGATGGGCATGAAAGAACGACTGCTAAAATCATGTCATTTTCTGTTAAGCATGTGCAAACTGTTGCTACACTGTGACTTGCAACCTGGAATCAATGCTCTCATAACAAGACTCGCTGCCATTATTTTATCATAGCCAAGATGAAAGTACATGTCAGAAATTATACCTAAGAAGAAATCATACCAGTTTGAAAACCTGCTTGACGAGTGTGGGTTTCCCACGATCCTGCAGGGAGAAGCTCAACAAAAAACAACATGATGTTGGCAGTCTTTCTTTCACATTCGTCAAGTGGGTAAAAGAGAGCTCTGTTATGAGGGCAGAGAAAAATAACATACTGCAGGTCTCAGTAACAAATAAAATAAATTGCTTGATGCCAGATATATTGGTATAATAAATGGCACTTTTTTTAATCCCGGTCATTCAGTAAATGAAACTTATACATACTGATCAATTTGTAAACGTGTTATACTTACATTTTCTGTCAGATGGTCCTCTCTATAATTTTCAAATGTTATCCATTCACACCGTCCACAGGGCCTTCAAAGACAAAAGATGGAACCACACAACACTTCACAGTCATCTATATCTACTCACTCAACCAGTGACCAATAACTTATAAATACTAGTTTGATACTCACAATAAATACAAGATAAAGTGAAGTGAAGTGACATGATGTGACGTGACGTGATGTGACGTGACGTGATGTGACGTGATGTGATGTGATGTGATGTGATGTGATGTGACGTGACGTGACGTGACGTGCGTGAAGTGAAGTAGGGGTGGTGTGACATGAGATGATGAAATTATAAAAACTGAACTAGAGTACTAGAGAAATGGTGAGGCAAGGTGAGGTGATCATGAAGAGACCAGGCAAAGGGAACTGCAATGCAAAGTCATGTGAGACAAGATGAGATGATGAGGCAAAGGGAATTGGAATGTAAGAGAGTGGTGCAAGTTGAGGTGACAGGAGGTGAGGTGATATGAGATGAAGCAATATGAGGTGAGGTGAGGTGAGGTGAGGTGAGGTGAGGTGAGGCAAAGAGATAAGGCAATGTGAACTGGAGGTAAGATGGAACCGAGGTGAACTGCAAGGCAAAAGGAGGTGAGGTGAAGTGAAGTGAAGCAAGGTGAGGCAAGGTGAGGTAATGAGATAAGGCAAAGTGAAGTTGAAGCAAGAGTGGTGTAAGGTGAGGTGAGGTGAGATGAGGGGAGAGATGGGGAGTGAGGAGATAAGGCAAAGTGAACTGGAATGCAAGAGAGTGGTGTGCATTGAGGTGAGGTGAGATGAGATGAGATGAGATGAGATGAGATGAGATGAGATAAGATGAGATGAGATGAGATGAGATGAGATGAGATGAGATGAGATGAGATGAGATGAGATGAGATGAG
>JANVCJ010075578.1:0-11908 GCA_026413505.1 Epizoanthus ramosus
ATCACATGGCAGGCGCTCTAACCACTGAGCTACCGAGGCATCTACAGTGGCAGAGGGGGAAACTCAACCAACTCTTGGCAATTCGGAATTCTCAAACACGGTTTCTCGGCACTTGCTCGCATTCCTCTCGGAGAGCGAATTGACCTTCGTTGTCGTCGCGTGACACTCCACGCATCGGACAGTAGACAACCTTAACAGTAGATGTGACATATTAGCATGTTTCGATCAAATGGTCATCATCAGAGAGGTAAACTCTCTTCTTTTCCAACATCTGATGATGATCATTTGATCGAAACAATTGCTAACATGTCACATTATGTATTTCACTTTTCGACACCGTAGATATTTTACTTCACCACAAAATGTACTGAGTATTCCCCTTTGCCTGGCATAATTAGCAGCATTGCTCAACACTACATTTATTGAAACTTTTCCAGGATGCTAATCTATAGAATGATTTTCCAAAAGTATAATGAAAAGATGATTACGCTATGCGCATGACATCGAGTTCCGAGGAGTATCGTGTTACTTACCGATGATTCTCCTTGCGTCAGAAATTTCACGAAATCTCCCAAAAGTGTTTGTTCAACTTTGCTTTTCCTTATTTTGTTGACATTACACAGCGTCAGAGCGGGAAAAGGTAGTGTTTCCTCATGTACAAGAGCTGACTTCATTACTGTCTCGTATTTCTGCATCTTGTGTATCCCGTTATGGACGCTGTAGATTAAGAAGGCCAGGCTTCCCATGAAAACGAGAAGCCATATTAATCTGCGGTGAGAGGAAGTGGAACCGGTCAGATGGCTGACGCCGTGGATTGTCGAACTCTCCATGAACTTTTCCGTTATTGGTTGGTAGTCACTGCTGGTAGTGTCCACCTGGTTGTGAAATTGTGTGACTGGATCTTTTTCCATTTCTTTCGTATTTCTTTCTTCTTAATAACTGAAACACAAAACGTAACAATAAAACAGAGAACAACAGAAAAGATATAACCGAAGTTCTATTTTTGGAAGATAATAAATTAAACCGAAATTGCTTCAACATGATTTTACACATTTGTACTTGAGTTTAAACAGTCTAAGACGTACTTCTACTTCGTATAATGCAATTTAATTGATGACAAAACGACCATGGTTGGTTTCTTGAAACCGGTTAGCGCCAATCAAGTGTTAAACATAACTTTGGATGAAACTATTCGTATATACTTGCTTAGAGTTACTTGGTAATGGAGTATAGTAATTATTGCTTAGACAGAGGCCTAGACGTTTGCTTACATGGTAAACGTGAGCACATTTAATTTAAGCTTACAATATTTTCGATCTACACAATTATCTTGAGGTCTAAAAATTATTCCGAACTCCCAATAATTACACTAATAAATTGGTTTTCTTTTACCTTTTTGTTTAACGGCAATATGAGCTCACGTGAATATTTCTTAGTAAGGAGTTTTCACTTTCAAATCAAGAATTTTTCAATGGGAAAATCACCTTCGGAAGCATCAGCTTTCTTGAAGCGCTCCCAAATTGATTCTCAAATTGAGGAGATGCTTTTGTTTGTATTTCTCTTCAGTTGAATTAAGGACCGCGTTAATTATTAATAAGAACACATTCAAAATAACTCAAACACTAATTTCACTCCATTATAGAACTTGTGCTAGTGAAAAGTTCAAATGTTTGCTATTTGGTTAGCAAGCACAATAACAGAACGTAAATGTTGATTGTTAATTTTGTTGCTATTATCAGGTTTACTGCCATATTTACTCATGGAAATTCAGAGTTGTTCTAAGACTTTTGTCATTTCATAATACAACAATGCTGCAGAAATTGAAAGTGGTCATAAATGTTCTCTATTCATAATTTTTCTTATTCAATAATAATATAAACTTAATATTCATTACGTTTTCTTATTCAGTGAAAAGGCGTTCATGAATTCATTAGAGAACTAAGATTATTTCCATGGCCAGTCGAGGAAAATGACTAATATATTGTCAAAAGTGACTAATGTTTAAATTTATATTTTAAAACAAAAATCTAAAACAAATTCTAATATTATCTATACAACCATCTGGAATATTAAATATCAGAGGTTATAGCAAAACATTTGTATTTTCTCAAAGCAGAGGTAATTACTACACACGATATAAGAAGTCTTTTTCAAACTATTTAGATTGGCGGGACTGATTTGAAACTAGTGTAACTACAGATGCATTTTAGCTATATTGCCCAAAATTTATAGTCTCTCCCAGAATTTATCAGGAAACATTTTGCTGTTGGGTGTTAAAGTATTTCACACGGTGAAATACTTTAACAACCATGTCTTGAATGACAAGTCTTATGAAATTTCAGAATTTCTTTTTTTATCTCAATGCAATTTTCTGAGGAGTTGTTGTGTCAATATCATAGCTACTATTAACCAAAGTCTATTTTCAAACTTTTTGATAAAATCTAAACGAATACTGATAATTTTCAGACGTCACTAGAAAATCCAAGATGGCGGCCTTAAAATCCAATATGGCAGATTTGTGAGGTTATAATATAAAATGTTAATTACTAATTAATTAGCATATTCACTTTCATTTCCTTCTCTCCAATGGATTTAGAGTTACAGAAATGCTTTGATTAATAATTATACTGTTGTCGTGGTAACATCCACTGTAAACTGTAATGGCGGCCACCTTGTATTTTCAATTTGAAACTTTTTCTGAATTTCGTTGAAACAAGATAAAAACTCTTCAAATAAATCCACATTTTATAATATATTCTGCAAAAATGATATATGATGGCGTCATCTGATTAATGTCAAGTAATGTACTATCTAATAGACTAAGGATTTTACAACGTTACTGAAATGCTATAGAACATCAAATGGTTGCAGCGATGTTTGACCTTAACTCGTATCTCGCGGATACGTCGACAACCAGAACATCGTGACAAGCAGTGTTTCTCACTGAGACGACACAACATGAAGTTATAGAGCTACAGCAGCATAGTAAATTGAAGGAAATAATATAACGGGTGTGACTACATATATATAAATATGGGAGAATCGTTTACGTTTTCTGATAATTTTGTAAAAAAAACAGGATCCAGGAATTGATATGATACATTAGGGATAAAGTTGTTTCAATACGGTAAGAAGATTATTCCGGATTTCTATTTGAACATTAAGATGTTGAAAAGGTGAACAAGTTTACGCAAGCTGAACACTTTTCAAACACCCCATGTTAAACGTGGCGGCCTCCCCCTGACGTGGGCTAAAATCGATAAACTTGAAGAAAACATGCACTTGAAGAAAACACTTAGATTAACACCCTATTGAACAAAAACAAAAACACTTGAAGCAACATACACATATACACACATCCATATCAATGTAAACTGATAACTCTAGATGTAGATTTAGCGAATATTGTTGGGTACTGCAAAGTAATAGGTTTAACTTATCTTCCATAACTCCTAATACTGTTCTAAGTTTATACATTAAAACACAAAAGTTGCAGCTGTCGTTTATTTACAAAAGTAAAGTATTTGTCATGCAAATATCTGACATTTGATTTGGGTTGTTTTAGAGAAACGAAATCACAGTCGTTATTTTTGAAAAGATTTAGTACTTGTTTGCTTCGATCCTAGAACTTAGGGACAATACCTTTCTTGAGTTGAACTCTGGGCTTTTACATGCACGACTATTTGCTTTGATATCGACCTTGCTAAATGGAGGTGGAACATTTAAAAATTTTCTTCTTAGCTTCGTAATAAAATCCTTTGTTCATGCTTGTATACATTACACGTGCTAATAGTAGTTTTGGTGAGTTTATGAAATGACCATATACCCATATATGGCAAATATATTGTATTCTAAGGGGGATTCATCTGCCCTTTTATTAAAAGTTTGAATGTTTATAATGTTTCTTTAGAAATCTTTTGGTTCTTTTAAATAGTGATAAAATAGGTTTTAATATTGTAACATTTTACCAATCTCTTTTTAAATATAGCACTCTTTTGTAGTTTTTTAGTAAATAGATTTTATCACTTCTTGTAATTTCATAGTTAGGATTTAAACACTGAAAACCCGCCTGGGGAGATGATAATAAAAGTATGTATGTATGTATGTAATTGTAATAATAATAATAGTAATAGTAATAATAATAATAATAATAATAATGTTTTAGGAGCATCCCACCAAATCTCAAGAATATGATAACATAAACAAACAAGAGCTAATTTACAGTTAAAATACTTAAGTGAACTACTTTCACAAGTACTATGAAAATGATCTAAAACGAAATAGCGCTATTTTCTTGGACCCATGTATATCCTCAATGTTTGGTGTATTGTACGGCAGTTGCGAACAGGTTTGTCCGCAAAGGTTGGCTTTTGGTTGAGGTTCTTGGCATTTTTGGTTCTGACCAAGGGTATATATATCCAAAAACGTTTGCGTTTTCAAGAAATCGTGCAACAAAAAACCAAAACCACAACAAGAGCACAAAAAGTCGATCTTTAACTGAAACTTCCTTAAAGACTTTGTAAACTAACAAAAATGTTGATCTTATCTTGGTCTTCGCCCGCTGAATCTTAAATCTATATTTAATAGTTAGTATACTATACTAATAACTTAACTACTAATACAATTTTGGGACAAAAACGAAAATGAAACTATTTCAAGTTAAAAAAGTTTTGTAACGTGAAATAGTTTCATTTTTGTCCCAAAAATGTATTAGTAGTTAAGGTATCCTCTGATTAAACTTACGAGATCACATTTACCTTTGGCCGGTAGGACTGAATAACAATTGGCTTCATGAAAATTAAGTGCAGATAGAATTACCGCCTGGTGGCCTGTGTTCAAAGGTAAAACGCCTGGTGAGCAAGGAAGGGGGGCAAATTGCATGCGGTCATTAATATTGTTGAAAACTAATTAAAATACGCTCCATCTCTTATAAGCTCCAGCCACTTACATTTCTAACTCTTACTTTGGCAGTTGTCGCAGTAATGTCGTGGGATGACCTATGCTCGCATCCATTTTGGAAGGCGTTGATCGTCTTCCAAATATTAGTGCTAAAGACGCTGCTGAAGACGAAGCACAGTTCAAGCAGCAACGAATGGAGAAAAAAGGTCACCCTAGTCAACGAACCCTCGAAAGTAACAACACGAAAGTGGAAATTGTCAATTAAGTAAAACACTATGCTATATTTTAAAAGACAAAAGACTTTCGTGTCATGTGCCAGATTAAATGGAAATCTTCCTTCATCTGTAGTTGTCAGAGCAGAAGACAACCAAATATTAGATTCAAATGGAAATAAGCTATATATAATACGTATTTGGACAGAGTTCCTTGCGGTAATTGCTATTCCGTGTCGGCTAACACGATATGATGTGCAGAAACCAATGCCGTGACATCGGATTTCATTTACAAATATGCAACATGATGATTTTGGGATCACAGTGCACCACGAATATGGCACTTCGGACAATATCAAGTTTCGTGAAAATTGAATCAGTATTACATAACGAGCGTTTTCTTCTCAACATCGCACACAGGCATGATTTGTCCGTTCCAATAGCAAATAGTGTAGGAAGGAAAACACGCATCAATGAAGTTCTGATTTACATACAAGTTGCTTTGTTAGTGAAAGTTAATTTCCTCCAACCTTGGGAATTATCGATTCAGGCTCATCAAGTTATGGTTAGCCGCATTTACTTTATTAGTTTATGCTTTTCGCTGGCTCAGAAGTTCGTTTTTTCCTATTGATTTTCATATGATAAAAAGAAACTTACATGGCTGTTTGAAGATACTGGTTTTATTTGCAAGAATTTACAGCCTGTTCAATACAGTGGCTTCACTTCCTCTTTGATATTATATCTTATTGAACAGTACAGTGTGTAATATGGCTGGATATTTTTACGAGTTCTGCAGTATTTTGACGAGCCTGAAGGGCGATTCAAAATGCAAATGATGAGTAAAAATATCCAGTAATAATACATGCTATACTGTTCAATAAGAGATTTATTATACAAATGCATTCAGAATGTTCCAAACCTCAAAATGCTCTGAGCTTCCTACTATACAAATAACCAACCTACAGTACGAATATCGTGGGATAGTTGTACTCGTTCCAGTCCCTCTCTTGCGGTTATTTGTACTCTACTAACTCAGTTGTGTAGTACTAACAATGTTATGAACGAATTGGCTAAAATGCCCAAGTTAAAGTGGTCTTCTCCGATTCCGTCTACACGTATTTCGACTGTTTACTTTGTTATTTTTACCACTTTACTTGATCACAAAGTAAGCGTCGATCTAAAAGAGAAATTGGTAGTTTGACCAATAATAAAATGTACCTAAGATGATTATGAATCTAAGGGAAACAATTCAAATTGGCCATTTTTACCAGTCGGTTTTGCAATGTAGCCTGCGTCCTGGCATAATAATAATAATAATAATAATAATAATAATAATAATAATAATATTAACAAAATTTATAGAGCGCTATATCCAAGAAATATTCATGTGAAAAGGATCCTAAAAAAACAAAACTAAATCTTAGGTAAATGAACTATCTATCTGTTTAGAAAATATAATAAACTACTTATAAATGCCTTAAGAAGATGAGTTTTCATATTTTTTTAAAATAAATGTACAAAGGCTGATTTGCGAAGAGTGTAAGACTTGAGAATTCCATAGACGGGGTGCACAAACAGAGAATGAACGGTTGTTGCAAGTTTTTAAACTGAAGGAGGGAACATGTAACGGTTCATAGTTGATAGAGCGAAGAGACCGATTGGATTTTCGATGCTTCACTGATAGACTGGACAGGTAGGCTGGACACGGAGACATAGCAGATTCCGTTGAAAGACTTGAAGACCAACAGGAGAATCTTGAAGACGATACGGTATTGGATAGGAAGCCAGTGTAGTTGAGTCAGGACAGGTGTGATGTGATCATATTTCCGAGAGTGAGTGATGATACGGGCTGCAGAATTTTGGACTTATTGCAGTTTCTGGAGAAGAGGCTCTGGCAGACCATACAAGAGAGAGTTGCAGTAATCATGTGAAGAAGAGAGCAAGTATTGATATAAACTGTGTATCGCCTGGCAATTATAGAAATAAGGCTGTCTTCTCTGCACGCAGTTACATATTCACACGTGCTTGAGTGACAAAGAGGTTGTAAACATTTCAGCTGTACGTAATATATGTTGACCCAGTACTGCTATTGGAGATTTGTATGTATGCTATGACATTGACCAGTGTTTTATGTTCTGTAAGAACATCATTTTTCTCTAAAGATATATACTAAGGGACACTGGATTTCAAATGGTTCACCAAACGTTAAGACTTATCAAAGGTCGTGGTCAGATCTATAAATTTTTGAACAGCTGTTCAATGATTGAGTTCTCCGAATATTTGGAGAATGTTCGAAATCGTCGGATAGGTAAATTATCATCTACAAGACCCTGCAAGACCCCTCAGTCCTTTCGTGCACGAAAAGTCGCTAGAAGACTATACAATTATAAATTGCCCGTCCCTTTAACCATAGCTTATTTGGCAGATGCTTGACAAGCTCCAATACGTTATTTATCATCTACAACGCGCCTCAGTTCTTGCATGCACGAAAGTCGCAATAAGATCCTATGTATACATATGCAGTGCGTACCCCTCTAACCATAATTATCTGCGGCACTAACACTCTAGCCGGTTATTTACAGCCTACCTTTGCTGTCTTATTAACGGAGCATTAAAAACAACCCACGAATCGCGGATTAAATGGTAGTACACAACCAAACTGCTCAATATCCCTGTTGTCGTTTCCATAGCAACTATTACCAGTGCAAGGAACTGTTAAGACTAATTTTGCAATGCTAATATATCCAATATATAAGACATTTTAGAGACACTTCCAACAACTCATAGAGGGTGTGTGTTTAAATCATTAGCACATTTTCTTGTTGCGTTTTTCCACCAAGACACACATTGCATCGTTGCTGGCGCAGATGTAATTTCAATAGTTACCGTTACTATCGACTGCAGTATGTGGTACATATCAGATATGAAGTTCGAAACAACCGACAAAGGGGTGAGAATCCGTACGAAATAACTAAGACTGAAAATGAGCTAGCATGAACAATTTCGAAGTTTGTCATTTATAATCAAAAGAGTGTATACCCCAACCGTGCAGACTGTCGAGCAATGTTCTAGTTGTTCATTTAGCTGTAGCCCCGTTTCAAATCCATTATTTCATTTTGCTGTAGCCCCGTTCAAATCCATTAATTCATTTAGCTGTAGACCCGTTCAAATCCATTAATTCATTTAGCTGTAGACCCGTTCAAATCCATTAATTACAACACAAAGTACTGCCACATTAATCAAAATTAAAGAAGAGCACATGTACTTAAATTCCAAATTGAATCCTACATATATGACCTTCATATTGCACGATAGGTATATATTTATCAATCAGACTAACATCTGGAGTTTCATATGAGCCTATAATTATATACAAATACAAGCCGCAGGAGAAATGACAAGCGTGCTAGGAAACCGAAAACGAGACGCTTTTTATATGTGTAAGAAGTCATTGTAAACAAAACAAACTAATATTCTTATTTTAATAGATTTATTTAAACAATACTTGATAAACGATTTATATAAAGTGAGAAGGTATAAAGAAGCACATTGCTGTCTATCAGCGAATGAGTATCCGTGCAAGAATTAATCATTTTTCACACGCGCTTCTTTTTTACGCATCAATTCCAGTGATAATCGCTGATGAAAAAAAAGCCAAATGTGAAAAGGTTCCTTCTTTAGTCAGTTTTTAGAGATTCGTGGATATAAAATTGAAAAGGAACAGAGTAATAAACTTTCTACTAATGAAACATATAACTTGTTCATTCTAAGAATATTCTATTTTTCACTCCATACTTACCTGTAACTCGCTTGCTGTAGAAGGCTATTGGGCAATTATCGCCTGTATTCGTAGAAGATGATTTAATTGTTTCGGGGAGGAGAAATCGTCTAATGTTTGATGTAATACCGTCGTAGAACTACCTTACTGCAATGTCGATCAGGTAGAAGTAATCAATTTCGGTGTTCCATTGGGATATGCATCTCAGTCGGCTAGGCATTTGGTAGAATCAGAAGACATGGAAGAGTAACTGCAGTAACAGTGATTGATTCCATGTATTTCACAGTTATTTGGCTTTCTCCCAAAATTCCCCAATTCTGCTTTAATTGAAGAACAAAACATTCATAACAACATAAACAAGTGTTTCATAAAATGTAGTTGATTGTTTGTTTCGAAGTAGACAATCACAGTGTGCTTTAATCAGACGTTGCATGTGCAGCCCGATTTCATCTGATCATGCAACTGATTCAGTTCATCATGGAAGAGGTCAACAATAATAGTAATAATAATCTCACCAATTTCCAACATTGTCGAACATCCAAACAATTAAACGTTGTCTCAAACATGCAATAGAAGAGTACCAGGATCATTAGACTTTAACATCGCAAAATGGCCCTATTTCGCTATTACCTAATAGGTTCGCTTGTGTGTGAACTGGGCTGAAATGTGATTTATAATTTACATTTCGTTTTCCCCCACTTCAAACCACTAATGCAGTAGTAACACGGATTGTGAAAGTCCAAAATCATGCAAAGTCGTCTTCACAAATTTCCATTCTCAAAATATTAAAAAATAAAATGTTAAGTAACAATTGGTTATCTTTCTTGAAGGAAGTCAAATTGCAGTTTCTGTTTCCTATTATAATTTCTCTCAAGTTTGCAATATGAATACAAACTATCACGTAATAGTGAAATAGGGCAATTAGGTTTTTCGTTTAGTGTAACAGGATGCTCCAAACATTTATTTATTATTATCATTATTAATATTATTATTATTATATTTTGGATTTGTTTTGCTAGGAGAGGAGACACTGTCATTATTTCTGTTTATGTGCAGATGCTACTGATGATACTGAAAATTAGGCAGAGCAGACGTTCATTGGCATCCTCAGAGACCCACGGGCAGATCGTCGGGAGGGCGGAAAAGCAAGACGCGAAAGAGAGGGGTTACGAAAGTTAGAAAAAGTTAATCCTCTCTCCCGCCCTCTCTTTCGCGCCTCGGCTTTTGCGCCCGCCCCGACGATCTGCCCCTGGGTCTCCGAGGATGGTTCATTGGGGAAGAGATCAGAGAATAATTTTAAGAGAAGTGGTTGTAGAAACAACAACAACAATTGAAAGATTCTACAGCAAAATAACCAGATATAAAACACGGGTCCAATTGAACCAGCGAAACCCGAATTTTATTCAGAAAATGCTGGCAGGTGTTGAACTCAGACGAAAGCAAAGTCTAAAGCCACTAAATTTAGCGAGGAAATAAATCCACTCGTTTCCCTGTTAGTCTTTTACAGCTATCCTCGTTGTAACGGTATATAACGCACGATGTTTCAGTTCGTTGCAATTTTTATCACGATTTCCGCCGTTGTCACGAGGTACAGCATGACCACGTGGTACAAATAGTCCAATCAGAATCGAAGGATTAGTACAGCGTACAAAACTTGAATATTAAGTTCAGTTAATTCTGTACGTAATTGAAATTATTATAAACACATACTTATATACCCTCCTGATTTCTTCTCTTTTCCCTGGCTTTTTTTCTTGTTCTTCTTTTATTTTCGCCGTATGTTTTTTATCTTTTTTAATCGAGCGTTTCTGACATAAGCCCCCGGCTCGGGAGACTGGGCAACCACTCCCCACGTTATCGACGTAAAATAAATTATTGTTATTATTTTTATTGTTATTGTTATGGCTTACCATTAGCTATTTTAGTGTGGAAAACTATTGCGATCGTTTACTTTTGTCTAATAAAGATACTAGTTGTAGTTGTTGTTTGTTAGCTGTTATATAATGTTGTTGTTGTTGATGATGATGATGATGTTGTTGTTGTTGTTGTTGTTGTAAACTATATTTTGCTACCTTTAATATGTAGAATAATAGTGACTTAACACTTACTCACATTTCTTGTATTAATGGGGTCTTTGTGGAATTCTGGAAATTGTGCGATTTGGTTCAAGAAATAGGAGTCATCAAGCGCTTCTGGAATGCACTGGCAAATATCCTTTTTCTGTTATAACACAGAAAACAGGCGCCTTCTATAAGGCCAAGTCCACACGGATCCGATTTCAATCATTTTGTGTTTTCGTATCCTTTTTTCCACGACGATGCCAATTTCACTATTTCGAACACTGGTTAAACAGTTGAATTTTGTGAAAACGCAATTCTATCGTCTCCGTGTTGAAGAGTGTAACGTTTGAAACGCAAATTTTTAAACACGGAGATAGAGACGATTTTGATTTGCTGTCAAAAAAGCTCATTGTTATTGCATTTTCAAAGCGACTTTTTGACCAACAAAATTTGCGACAATTTTGACGCGTGTTGAGTACTAACGGCCTTTTTCCTCTCGCGTACACGCCATCATGTAATGCAAATGACAACGACAATGACAATGCGATGAGTTTCATCTCTGATTGGTTTACGTATGTCACGCGCCCGTCTGATTGAATGACTATATTTTCGCAGTTGTTTTGACAACAGATTTATCCAATCGCTTGCTTTTCCTTTCGCATCGCATTCTCATTGTCATTGCATTTGCATCAATCTTTTGACAGTGAAGCGAAATCGTCTCTAATGGAATTGTGTCATTCGCCTCGTTGTCCTGTTGACCGAAGATGAAAACTAAAAACGTTTCGTGATTTGAAATGAAAACGGGTCCGTGTGGACGGCCAACTTATATCATCATATCAAAAGTTGCTTGTTCAATGTAATCCATATCCATGTCGACAGATCCTAAGGCCCCGTCCACACTAATACGGATACGATCGTATCCGTATACTTTTTGTTGCGTTTAGGCCTTCCGTCCACAC
>JANVCJ010075589.1:0-11907 GCA_026413505.1 Epizoanthus ramosus
AATACTAGATTCCATAATCTAAGAATATTCACAAGAATATTTTCAGCCTAAAATCGGCAGAAAAATAAGAATATCCAACCTGGGCCTGAAAAACAATATTCTTCTTAAAAAAAAGAGTGTAGTTATATCTCAATTTAAAATTATAGCTCTTGCTGTTCATGTAAATGCATTCAGGCAGGTTAAATTCCCTTCTAAAAACAGTAGTTATTTTTATTATTATAATTATTGCACAATAGAATAAAGTATATATTTTCCAGTGCTATTGGCCTTACAATGGATACTCCGTTTACTTGTTTCAGATAACACCGACAAACGAAACACTGCTTAGGGAACGCCAAGAAGGGAACTACTTCCATTCGTTCTCATCGTACCTATACCACGGTGTCCGAAAACAAAGAACACCTTACAAG
The DNA here is from genome assembly GCA_026413505.1 of Epizoanthus ramosus. NCBI lineage: Eukaryota > Metazoa > Cnidaria > Anthozoa > Zoantharia > Epizoanthidae > Epizoanthus > Epizoanthus ramosus. The sequence continues at coordinate 411 of JANVCJ010075589.1, forward strand.
TACAAGTATTATTTGGCTCTTAAGCAAAATGGGCGCATAAAAAACGCAAGAAAAGTGCGCAGACAACACAGGTCGTACCAGTTTCTTGTTGTTGAAGTCAATAGAGTCTAATTAGAAAAGAGGGACAGACGGAGCAAGAAAATGCTGCTGGTATTAGGCAATAACCCATAGCGCCCGGTAAGGTCTTTCAAACTCATTGAGATCCACACTGGAATATTACAACTGTCATAGAGTACATGTACAATTAACTCACAGTGGCTGTGTTTATACAAGGCTTATCAGACGAAAAGAATCCGCTTGGGACGCTTTACAATGGCTTTAAATGTGCGACTCGAAGACGTAAAGAAACGACCGAGTTAAGCTCGGGTCAAACGCCGTACTTTTTTGCATGAGCCGAACTAAATTCAATAAGATCGGCTCAGGTATTCTACACGGATGGAGCAGGCGATAAGAACGGCTGAAATTGTGCCCGGCTGAATTAAGTGCGACGTTTGACTCAACAGGCCTTAACCGTCTCAAATTTTCAAAAGATTCAGTAGTGCCTGAATTTTAAAACCGCTCACTTGTTTTCAAGGATAACTGAAATCTTATATCGTCCAGTTACCCGTCGACGCTGAAAACACAACAGTTTTCACAGAACCCTGTCTTCCATGCAATTTCTACAAAAGGACCCGAATGTGTCTGTACGTGGAATTCATCATCATATTATTAGTAAGGGGCTGATCTATGTCCCGTTTACTATGCAATTATTTATAAATATTTCCTTTGAAAAACAAAACTCGATAACGAATTCAATACAGCATACTGTCAGTTGCTCAGTTATTAATAGGGTTTCTCTTTGCGTAGGAAATAAAGTTCGCAAGTCGACAATGACCTGTAGGCCGCTAAATTGGTCAAATGCCCTGTACGTTTGTTTCATTACATCAACAATTAATTTATGAGAAAAATGGGAATAATAAAACCTTATAGTTATAACAAAGTCGTGTCTTAGTTTGTCAGCAGCTTGATTTCATATTTGGGGTTCAGTGTTTCAGCAGATAGGGGTTTCAGCCGCAGCGAAAAATATTGGGATTTGAAGATATTTTGCCATCAGAGAGGATTATTAAGTGATGAAATTTCTATTTATATTACGGCGCTTCTATTATGGAAATTATACTGTAACAAGATCATCCAGATAGGTACAAGTGAATCATGTTAAACCGATGAAACAAGTTATCAGTAGAGGATTTATAAAATGAACTCCTTCCGGCTGGCGGTAGAAAGAATTTAATCGAACGGTGTTGACGGGGATTTTCCAACACACTCAAAAGGCCGCTCTCTCTCTCTCCGGCTCTATTGCCACTCCTTTAATAGTGTGTTGGAAAATTTCCGTCAACAGCTTTTATATATAATCTATCTACTGCCCGCGGGAAAGTGTGGCGTGTGTGTAGCGTGTGCACATGCATACATACCTCCAGGCAATATGTTTTTATAAAGAAAAGAAAAAGTATAAATAACCTGCCTCGACACACAAATTGCAGTATCGCAACCAAATTATCCATTCTCTGCAGCGTCCGAGCTAAGACATGTAATATTACTAGTATAGTGGACTTGCTTGACAAATAACATTCTGACAATACTAAATTTCGAAATATGTCCGGCACTACTGCACAAATCCTTTGTGTTTTTTAAAATATACGTATACTTTTCTAACTGTATAGATTTTACGTTTTGGTATTCCTGTTCCTCAATTTCTACTCAAATGTACTCAGTTCGAACTTTACAACACACCAGTGGCAAATCTCATGTAACGGTACGTGTTTCAGCTCGGTCTATTAAAAGTTAAAACACCGACTGTTTTTTGTTAAAAAAAACTAATATTAAAACCTACAGCAGCGACGGGTCAAAGATAGTGTAATTAGTTCTCAAATTTTCATTGTCTGAACGACACACCCGGGGCAGTGAAACAATCAGATTATTTTTGAGATACAGAATTAGAAACAAATGCCCTAAGTTTTCTTTTTTCGTACAAGAAACAAAATAAGTCTTTGAAAATACTGTACATCTCAAACTACTTAGGAAATTCAGTTATTCAACGAAATATTTTTCTAGAGAAAAACGAGAAAATAAATTGAAAGCGTCTGGAATTCGGCAATGACGCACGGTGGTTTACCAGCAACAACGATTTTCATTTTACTGCATAATGCAAGAAACGAAAGATATAACAAGATACAAGATATAACACGTGTGATGATTGGCAAGTACTATTGATGGCCGATTCTGAACTACTCTTACAGCCATTAAAAACGTTTGTCCGAGTCTATTCACAGATTTCCCCATGCTCTTTTAACACTGCGTATAGGTTCACCCACATCGTGTCATCCGGCGGTATTTGCAGTGCCCACGTTGTGTCGTCCAGCTTTTCGAGAGCTTAAGCAACGACGACGGCAACGTCAACACGAACGACACAAAACAATGGGCCTAATTACAGAATACAGTGAAACGCACGTGGGAATGCACCGATAGCATCACCTGTTCACCGTCGACTTCAGAAATAGAACGTGAAAAGCACAGTTTTGGAGTTTTGTGGAGAACGAGAACCATCGAACTCAGTAAAATTGATTCGTAATTCGTTCGGTTTCAAATATAAGGCTTCTAGTTTCGACCATTCACAGTTAATCACACAGAAATAATAACAAACGAATGGATGATACACAAAGGAAAACAAAAATCGAGAAGTTGCAATTTCAGCAACCGTCCGCGTTGACGTTGCCGTCCTCGCTGCTTAAGCGTGGGCACCGTTAAAAGAGCGAGCAAGGCTCTGGGAACGAGAATGAGATTTCCCAGACCGAAATGAATTATGGGATATCAAAAACGAAGCAACAATGAACGTTACTGCACAAACAAATTTAAATTTGGACAAATCAATACTGAGTTATCTGTTTGATTTGAACATAATCCATAGTTAGAGATATAAGGTCCTGCACGGCTTTGGGAGAGCTGATATTTTTATCAGCAGAAAAACTAACATTTTCCTAAATATCTTCGAGTTGCTCTACAAGTATATAGGTCAAAACTCTTGTACGACAGCAACAGAATATGAAAACAGCAGTCTTAGGGTTTTTTCGCCACGTCACTATTGAACACCGTCACAATACTTGGTTGTTTTGTAAAATATATTCGTAACCCGTTTGTCATATAAGCCTGCTGGGGAGTGAGCTAAAACTCTATTTACTCTCACTTCGTCGTTCTTTGTCCCAGCGCTGGTTGTCTTCGATTCAACTCCAGCGAAAATCAGTGATACTTGTTTGTTTGTTTGTTTGTTTGTTTGTTTGTTTACTTACTTCATTCTAGTTACTGATTTATTATCGACCAATATAAGATACGCAAAATTACATTGATTATATATGAAGTTTTATTACTATAGTAACAAAGTGAAACAACAAAATGGAGGTGTTATATTCAGAAGGGAGGGTCGTGACCGACGTTCGACAAGTTCCTGTATCAGTATGTCTTTAACGAAAATTGACAGTTTCTACATATTTTGTAAAAGGCCAAATAATCTGCTTCACTCTATACTGTGAGCGCAAGGTTGGGGTCCTACGTATCTTCGATGCTGCCTCCTGGCCTTACTTTTGACAAAGGACTTCGCAGAAACTGTTCAACACAAACACATTTCATTGACATTTTTTTCCTCTGGACACCTTTTACTGTTCACGCAGTCAAGCTACAACATTAAAAGTCTGGCTAGCAAGGTCCAAGTTTGCTGAAGTATGACTCAGTTGTACACTTTGTCCTGTCCAGCTACCATTACTGTCCTGACTGAGATAAATAATTAGCAAAAGTTGCTTTATCATTGTGACTGCGAGAATTTATTGCAAACGCTATATTAATAAAATGCACCGTCTCAAATGCAGTAAAAAAACATTGACGCAGTCAAGCATTCCTTTCAAAACTTTCAACCTTTCGGTAATTGTAAGCACGTTAGTCGTTACTTGGTATCACTTTGCACGGATCGCCGCGTAACTGAAGACTTTTGAGTGGAGATTAGAAAATCATAATTAAAGTAATCCATTCTGAGAAAACAAGATGGTAAATTTACGGAAGCTTTACCGACAAAGCACTTTACAGTGTTCCAAAGCGGTTTGGGCTCCAAGGCTTTGACAGCCACAAAAAGAGGCTCCTAAACTTAATTCAGGGCTTAAAATGGGGCTCTAAAGGCCCGCCGATACTCTGGATTTCCTGGTGTTGGTATCAGTATATCAAAAACAGTGGGATGAAACTGCGAATATGAAGAATTTGAACCTCCAGAGTGCCAAGGTCGTCCCTTTTGGGACCCTGACTTTAGACATTGTTTTACCGACCTGCTAACGACAGGAGAAAACTCAGTGTGAATCGGCATAAGTTGTTCGCGTGCGTAATTTACAGTTGTTATAAACTTCTTATAAACATACACAGAACAGTACCTTGAAATATTTCACTAAACCCTACATGTACCATATGTACGAAGGAAGTTGATTGACGTACGATACAATGGCGGTAGAAGTACTGATGGATGTTAAATATGCCCGCCCTGACTTGCCCGAGGCGGTTTCTTTTGCGAAAACACTTCTAAGCCCGCCGAAGAGCTGCCCCAGCAATGCCGGGACTGCTTTCGACAATAACTGAGCAATGTAAGGAATGCGTCCCTTTCTGGACACCGCAAACCGGACATACTTTCCCTTACATTTCATGCAAACACATACGCCCTGCTGTCGTTTTGTTTTTGTTCCTGGACAGAAAAGTTAACTCGTTTTAAAGCTTGAAAGATAATTCAACTACGCAGCTGTGGCCCCAACGCAAGCTTAGCGAATTTCACGGCTAACTAGTTTCAACACAAACAAACGACAAAAGTACTAATTAGACTAATTATCGCTTAACTCTTTAACCGTCCGAAAAACCAATATAACCGGCACTAGATCAACAGACAAGTCACTAAAATTTACATTTTGCTCAAGAGCTCAAGAGAAATTCGAAAGAGTTCGGAGACAGGCATCCATTTACTTAATCTCTCTACTGCAAACATTAATCTTTATTAGCAAGAGAACTAGTTTTGTGGAGTGGATTTGTCTCAATATGCATATATGCCAAACAGCAGACAGTAAATGATTGTAATTATATTTTGCGTTATTTTGATGCTTCTTAGCAATATAAAAGCTCTCAGCCACTCCCAGCAAAAACATGAGGCATTATGTGACGTAATGAATGTATCAATTGGTACAACTCTTGTGTTGTGGTAAAAATAATTCGCATTTTTAAATTCTTACAACAAGGAAGTGAACAAAAGACCATTGCCGGTCCATTGAAACACATTTATTTCAATTATCGAGAAATGAGGTACGATTTGGATATAAATAGAGCACAACAAACCGCGTTTTCACTTTAGCGCAAGACCTGGCACACTCTGAAGTTCTCGTGAAATATTTCAAGACAACAAATACAGTTATCTTCTACAATGGCTTTTCTAATGGTAAGTCCACTCTCTAGAGCGTAGTAGAACAAGTAGTCAGCAAATGAAAGATGTAGAATTATGGTTCAAACTTGTGGATTGTGAATTCTACTCAAGTGTAAAAGTTAAAAAAAAAACCTTTTCGTTAACTTTATTCTTCGGTCAAGAGAATATGTGAAAGAACACCACAAAGTTTAAATCTAAAACCGGTGACAATCACGAAAAACAAGCTATTTCAGGTTCTAAAGGGCCGACTCGAGGATCTAAACTGGTTCAAATATGAACCTTTCAAAATGTATACCTTCAACTTAGGGCACGCGTTCTCAAATCAACACTAATTATATGAGAAAGGTAAATGAGATTTTGTTTTTGATATGACGAAACGAATACAATTACAAAGTAAACTTTTGTATAATCCACAACTGAATTTTACAAAAATGCGAGCAAGCATAAAATAATTCATGACAGACTCTGGGGAGTTGATTGTGCTTAGTTTTCCCTGGGTACATACATTTAAAGAAGGAAGAACTGCTTAACGACTCAGAGGAAAGCAAACGATTCTCTTGCGATCCTTTTCTAATATTAATAGAAGTATAACCACCCAAATGGTAGCCTGTCCCAACACAAGACCGCGGAATATAGTGTCCCTGGGTAATCACCATATGTACGCTATTTATTGCAATATTGTTATCACCTATATCATATCACAAGTAAAGGAGTTTTAAACTTCTCTAATTTCTTGAGTTAACTGCCACTAGTACGACTAACTTGAAACACAGCTAAACGCGCGTACGTACATTCTCCCTGCATGTGATCCAATTCTTCTTTTGATTTACATTCCTGCAATACTATTTTAGCCTGACCTACTATTTTAGTATTTAGGCTTTTGAAGTTCCATTCCTGTGTTCAGATAAAACCACTTTATCAAACGTTTTATACATTTTCGTCTCTCAGTTTTAGAAACTACAACAAATTAGTATTTTTGTCAACATCACTTTTCACTTGCATCGTATGCTTCACTGCATGGGTTGTTTAACTGGAATCACGAAATCTAATCAAACTGCTAAAACTCTATTTTTTAAAAACTTTTGGTATACAATACAAAGCATTTTCGACCATAAGGTCTTTTTAAAGCAAGCGTTATCACACACGCGTACTATTGTTTTAGTAAAAAAGAAAATTCCATTTGAGATGTTTGGCATAACTGTAGCACAGACTTGCAAATGACCGACAAAAAAGACAAGGTTTTGTTGTTCAACAGACGAGGGAGACTAAATAAATTAAATAATTGTTTCACCTGAATACATAAAGATGGCAAGGTATACATCAAACAGAAAGTAAACGTAAGCTTCGACTATTCCTGCCGGGTTAAACGCCGAGTCAACGGAACGATGCACACTACTCGCTAGTGGTGCAAAAGTAACTGCATTCCGAGAATATTAGCCCCGTAGTTGTAACTGTGTGAACAGAATGTGTTGTTGCAAATACAAAACCAAGCCTCCGCAAATCAATTTTTCTTTCAAATTGTTTCACTACTTTACAAAGTTATTTTCGAAGAATTTTAGTCAGTACTGCTGTACGCGTGCACGCGGTATTAGACGCGTGACTAAGAGTAATCATTAGTTATTTCTAGTATTGGTATGCAGCACCACGTAATACCAACTGCGTTTTGTCTTAATGCAAATTTTGTCCGTCACACAAGATATCGGCCCGCACACACTTATTTTCTAATGCAGGGGAGAATTTAGAGGGCAAGAGTCGTTCTCACCGCGGAGGAAATATTTTTGTGAGTACGCTAGGATTTTAAGTTTCGGTCACCCGAAAAATGAACCAATTTTACATTGACTTCTTTTTGTAGAAACTCTTTGTAAATTATGCATTTGAGCCACGAATAGCCACTAATAAGGTCGGGCACACATTAAAATTAATTGTCTTTTGAGACACAAGTCACGTAATGCTTTACCGGGACGTGGAACACACGAAGTTGCAGGCATCTTAAATTCCTCTTTTGCTTCCAAATTTGAACAACTCAAGCAGAATACGAATAACTGCATCACATTATATTTCTTTTTACACATTATATTTCTTTTTACACGAACCTGTATCGAAAGTCCAAAAATATTCCGTGTAGTCAACGGTGAATTATGTGAAAAGCCCACGATAGCTCGCCCACTTAACTATTCAGTGCACAATGATGCAGGAAGGGCTGGAGTTGGTTATTGCTCCACGGATGACTCATCCCTAAATTGATAAGTACTGGAATTTCACGAAGTACCGTCCAAATTATGTTGACTCATTTCGCAGATATAGTACATACGCTGTAAGACAAACATTTTGCCAAATATTTTAAATCAGTGAATATTATGAAAACTAGTTCCCATAGACGCTCATTTCTTGCTAGATTGCTGCGAACGAAAATTAGTGTCTGTGGGAACGTTATTTCGTGAGATTTTTTATTTAGTTCTAGAAACAAAACAAAGTAAAGTAATATCGAAGAAAGGAATCACTGTTCTTTACTATGTTTAGCAGGACACTTTTAAAGTTTTCACCTGTTTCTTTGATCGTGATCATAAATGGCGTGTTAGATTAAATTGCATACAACTACAATGGTTGTGTACATGTGCCAATTCATTGAAGACTTTCAACTTAATTAAGAAGCGTGGAGTTTCTTCAAAAGTGGAGTAACTGTAATTTTTTTGTTCTGGGTCACATTTTGGGAGTAGTGAGGTGGGGGGGGGGGTCCTGGAAGGAACGCCAATAAGGTTACATGCCGCTTCTCCTAGGTGCACACCAACAGGGGAGTTGTATCTATGGACGTTAGTTTAGTTTTGACTCGGAAACGCAGAGTCTTAATCCATCTCTTTGTTTCTCTCTTTAGGCGTTAGTTCGGGCTTTTCTTGTGCTATCAATTGTTGTTGAAACCTCGTCTATCTCACTACAATTACAAAAGCCAGCTCAAGCAACCTTATCACGAACAGCTCGCGCTTCACCGAAAGGCGGGATCCTAGCTCAATCAAGTGGAGGTATGGTACCGACTATCACGAGGAGGGCAAAGCTATATTGCAGGACAGGATTCAGTCTGGCTGTGACGCAAAACAACACCGTGAGGGGCGTGAACGAAATCTACTGTTCACAGACCTCCCGATGTAAGTTGAGGAATGAAGTTGTAGATACCACATGCCTGCGTGTGAGATTTCTTTTCAGTTTACCGCTTTAAGCTAATATCAAGTTCTAACTTCTCCCTACATTTTCTACAACCGAAATAACCAGTACTGTTGGGAGAAAATAATAAAAATTGATTACTTAAAGTGAACATGTACGTTTTCATTTAAACCCGCCACACACCTGGCGATGGTTTATTGGGGTCAAATTTCGCTGGCTGATATTTTGTCGTGCCTAGCGCGGTGCCACATGTGATGGGGAGTTGAGGAAACTACTGACGCTGATACTGCTTGTGCACGAGGCTGCATGCTATTGGTCAGTACGTAAGCCAGCCACTGCAGATTGTCGAAGTCTGTCACACATATAGTGGACAAGGTCCGACCGGCCGTCCTGAGATCTATATAGATAACCCAAATGTTTTTTGGCTGGCTAGTGTGTGCTGCGCACTCTAAATTAACAAAACGTGGCCGATATGCGTGAAATCGCCAGAGTGCTTGATACAACTTTATAGTATAGAGCGGAGTGCGTGTACGTGTAGTATATGTATGTATGCATGTATGTGTGTGTGCTTGTGCGTGTGTCTATACCGCTCAAACTTAAGTTATGTTGTTTTCCTTTGCAGGCCTTTTTGAACTAGAGTCATACGGGAAAAGTTTAATTCGGCTCAAGAATGTCAAGTCGGGAATGTTCATTGCTATCAATAACAAGGGCAAAGTCTTCTCAACGGTAAGCAGTGACAATCCAGGTAGCAGTCTTTACGATGACGGTCACGCGACAATGGTATAAAGCCTATTTTCGATAAAGTAAAATGGTTTGGATATTGTATCGACCGATTTTAACCATTATCGTATTTAAAGTTGTTTTCGCGAAGTGGGACGGTGTCAATGTCAGATATAAAATGTCTATATTGGGAAATTCCAAATTTTATCTGCACCCTCCTGTTGAAGAACCTTTTCCATACATTTACAAGGGGTACCCCCTGGAATTGTGAAATTTTCCTAGCCCTCCATTGAAATTCAATGGAGGATTATGGCCACGAAAGGTCTTCCCCCCTTGGATTTCCTGGGACAAAAAAGCCTCCTCCCCCTGGAATTCTGGGCCACAAAAGGTCTCCTCCCCTGGAATTCTGGGCCACAAAAGGCCCCCTCCCCTGGAATTTCCGGTCCTTAAAAGGCCCCCTCCCCCTGGAATTCCAGGTTCCTCAACAGGGGAGGGTGCGTTTTAATACTGGCCGCACTTCAACAAAAGGATTTCACGAAATTGATTCGATATCTTCTTCTTTGCCACCAACAGCATTTGTATGCACAATATTGAGCTGAAGGTGTCTTTAATATGGGAGGTCAACGAAGGTTTTTCCTCCATGTCTGTCTGTCTGTCTGTCTGTCTGTCTGTCTGTCTGTCTGTCTGTCTACGGCTTTTGCAAGAAAATGCGTAACTAAGGGCGCGTTCGTTTGGCACAAATTCGTTTGGGAGCTATCCCTATTCTGGAATACTTGGAATACATTCTGTGTATTCTGTTCCAAGTAGCAGAGTGACCAGAATGTATTCCGTGTATTCCTATTTCGGAATAAGAATATCCCAAACGAATGCGTCCTAAGTGATTTATCTATATAGCTGATTTATTGTGCATTGGTAAAGGAGATGTGTTGTATATAGTAATCTGGATCTTAATCCTAACATTCTGCTTCTGTTTCTTACTGGTACAGCAAAATAAGACAGACGAGACGCTCTTAAATCAACGAATGGAACAAACAACAAACTTCGAAATATTCAGCTCAAAAAAGTACCACGGTAAGAGCCTGAAGCACAGAAACTGGTACCTAGCTATCCGTAAGTCGGATGGTGTGATGAAGAAGGCGTCCAAAACACACTGGCTGCACAAGTCAATACACTTTGTCATTATGTATTACTGATTCTTGCACTTGACTGTGTTGACGTTGTTACCAGATGTGACTGCTGGAATGTTTATCAAGGCCACAACAGGAGGACTTCCAACTACTGGCGAGCCTAACATTCCTCGATTGTCGGACTATAGCTGAACGGAGCAAGCTATAAGAAACTGAGACGGCGATACAACGGAACTCCGTTGCACACCAGAGCCAGACATCAGAGCGAGGCATACAATGACGTTATAGTACATACCGACCAATCAGAGAGCTTCAAGTTCATCGGAACGTCTGCTATTGGTTGAGCTAGCGTGGGACACCGAAACCAGACACCGGAATGGCAGCTATGAATAGATCTGGTCTCGGCTTTTATCGCGAGACAAGTGCTTCAATGATAGATAAATTTATTTCGAGGTGCGGCATAAAGCTGACAAAGAAATGTAAGCGAAGTCTGATTAACCAGAAACGTGGTACTACTCAGCATTCGTACGCTACCTTCACTTCTCTTTCCTCCATATCGACAAAGTGGAGAGTTAACACAAACACTACCCAAAATGACCGCAAATGTTACATATTTATTTATATTTATTTATTTATTGAAAATAGTTTGCAAGAAATGTGTTAGTTCAAACATAGGTCTTTGTAGACACGATAAAGACCACAAAGATGTGCTTTTATATTACGATATTTATAAGGAGTTCGTTGAAGGAATTGCGTTTTGCGAGACTCATTGTGCCGATTTTAGTTCAGTGGCATGATTCCTTTTGGAAAACTGATTCCAAACTGGCGTTGATGTGTTGGAGCAGCCGATAATTATTTATATTTTGACGTTGACCACAGAACTGAAGTAGAATTCATTCAAGTAATGACTGAGGTAGATTCCAGTGAAAAAGGTGCGTTTACATATCCCAGTGGAACTGAATCTCTATATCGGCTTCTTCCCGCCGCCTGGGGGGGGGGGGGGGGGGGGGGGGGGGGGGGG
>JANVCJ010075600.1:0-11907 GCA_026413505.1 Epizoanthus ramosus
GGCATGTTCCACGGTATCCCACGAGAAAGCATTGCATAACTACTTTATCCCATGCCTCAAGTGAAAAACAACCAACAGTGAAACCACAAATAGTGACCACGCTTTGTTATTATAGCAATAATTTAATAGTCAAGTTTGAAGTCTGAAATACAACTACAAATACGAAGTTAAATATATATCAATAGTTTCGCTATTTAACACAAAGAAAATAAAAGCAGCATTTGTCTTTCTATCTATTTCTTTACCTTTGAGTTCCTTCCTTTTTTGCCTTTAGAATCTTTCTGTGCTTTGAAAACTCACAGCTCTCAATCAACGAGTATTTGTAGAGTCTTATTCCTGCAGATAACGGTTGATAGAAATTTGGAAACTTTTCAATAAATCTGATTCGTGTTCCTCTCCATTTGACTCCCGAATCTCTAATAGCAAATGGGAAAGGTATTTGGCAAGTTCTGCAGGCGATAGCTCATATAAATTTGTGTCTCTGAATACGGTTTGTCTTGGAGAAACCTGAGGAACATTTTTCACATCCATGTTTGTTTTATGCACGGTTTGTTGGTTACGATGGTCTTGAACAAATTGCTCGAGTTCATCATCCATAAATTATTATTGCTTTCAGTGACGTCTATCAGTATTCATTTGAATTGAAATATTTAGGAGCTCTTTGTCTACTTGTTTCATCTGGATGTTTGTTCTATTGAACTTTGAAGGAAAATTGTAGATTGTGTCGTGTGAGTTTGTCGTGTGCGGTATGCACACACGTACACGTATACATCTTTTGGCGGGAAATTAACTCGCGCACGCACGTCATGGCGGGAAAGCAGAGTGGAATACTACCCATTGCATATCGCAGAATATGCAATGGCTTTCCAGCCTTCTGATTGGTTGTATTTTACATGGCATGGGATAAATAAATTTACATCATATGTATTATTAATATCTACAAAATCCAGAAGTCCTTGAATTTGAAAACTAATCCAGAATTGAAAAGTCTTTTTTAAAAAAACTCCTTGAATTGTCTACCAACTGCAGCACCAGAAAATAAATAATTATGTTATACATGTCAGTCATGTAGAAACATGTTATATGTTTCATGTAGAAACAATTTGAGTTTTACTAATGTGCGAGCCACGGTGTGAGCCATGCGAGCCATGGTGCGAGCCATGCAAGCCACGGTGCGAGCCATGCGAGCCACGCCAAAATAAAGAAATAAAGCTTGCGAGCCACGTTAGACATGATGCCAAATGGTCACAAATCATCAGTGTTCTAGCTTGTCCTCTGACAGCGCCCTCTCGTTTTCCACGGTTGCCTTTCATTTCTCGATTTCCCTCTCATTTTCTCAGCTGCTTTAAAGCTTTTACTTAAATTTCTTAAAATTAAATAGACAAATGTTCTAGAAATTTCTCGTTTCTTACATCTCACTGGCACAAAATCTTGTAAATTTAACTCTTGAGAGTCTAAAACATGTGTACATGTATCTTGTATTTTTCTTGAGTTCATATTTTGATCGTCGATCGAGGATATTATGCACCTGGAACATTTTATGGACGAGGAAGCCTGCAATCAGATCGATTCACGTGGCATGAAGGAATCAAAATGGTGGTTGTTGCATTTATTCGATACAGGAGACTTTCGTACACAAGTTCTTGTCTATTTTGACAAAACCAACAAGATAAGCAGTGCAATGTATTCTACACTTAGTCAAGACTGTTTTCAAGGCTTTTCAAGTATTTTACGGAGATGTTCCCCAGCTAGAGCAAGATACAATGCTATTTACCTAATATTATCATTTGTAAGTTTCAGCACATCTTATTTTCATTTTTTCATGGTTTACACCGTTGCTAAATTTGCCGCAGCAGATCGAGTGGCCTGTTTGTAAATCAAGTCCTATTCGTAAAATTTGCGAAGAAAACAACGTGAGTGAATCGACAATTTCTTGAGACGTACGTAAAGCCTAAAGGAAATCAGCTTGTACTCTGACTAGTATTCAAGCATGTCTTTAAATTCAATGTCGGCTGACTACTGTGTATTTCCGCTTATTTTAATTTCAGCGGCTTAATTTTTCACAGATTCTATGACTGTTACCATTATAAAATTTGTCGCGCAAATTGACTGGCCTGTTCGGAAAAAAAAACAGTCCTATTCGTAAAAAATTTCAGAAGAAAACAACATGACTGAATCAGCTATTTCTTGCTTATTTTTCGATGATTGCGACCTAAAGGAAATCAACTTGTAGAGTGTTGAAGTGTGTCTTCTGTGTCTTCGTGAAGACTGACTGCTGGTTGTTTGCGCTCATTCTTATTTCTGCAATTATTTCTTGCAGATTTTACGAGAACATCGACACACTGCTAAATTTGCGAAGAATATCGCACGGTCTGTTTCGAAATCGACAGTTCTTCTCATAGAATTTGCGAAGAAGATCACATGAAATCAACTATTTCTCGCAAATTTTGCAAGAACATTGACACATCGCAAAATTTGCGAAGAAAATAACACAGTCATATAAACTTTGTCGAGCAAATCGAGTGGCCTGTTCGGAAATCAACAGTCCTATTCATAAAATTTCAGAAGAAAACAATCGTAACTGAATCGGCTATTTCTTGTTGTGATGTAAATGAAAACAGCTTGTAGACTTCAGTGTCTTCGTGAAGACTGACTGCTGGTTGTTTGTGCTCGTTCTTATTTCTGCGATTGTGTCTCGCAGATTCTATGAGAATATCGACATGTCGCTAAATTTGCAAAGATAATTAGGCAATTAAATCGACTCTTTCTCGCAAATTTTGCGAGAACATTGACACATCACAAAATTTGCGAAGAAAATAGCGTGACTGAATTGACTATTTTTCGCAGATTCTATGAGAATATTGACATGTTGCTAAATTTGCGAAGAATATCGTGCGGTCTGTTTGGAAATCGACAGTCCTTTTCGTAGAATTTGTGAAAAAGATCGCATGAAATAGACTACATGTATTTCTTGCACATTTTGCGAAAACATTGACACATCACAAAATTTGCGAAAAAAAAACACAATCCATTTTGAAATCGACGTCCATTTTGAAACCGACAATTGTTCTACTATCATTTGTAAGTTTCAACACATCTTATTTTCATTTTTTACATGGTTCACACCGTGGCTCGCATGGCTTGCACCATGGCTCGCATGGCTCACACCGTGGCTCGCATGGCTCACAATGGATCGCATGGCTCGCACATTAGTCAGACCCAAACAATTCATTTGTATCTTTGATGTCAAATGTAAAAGAAAAGACTTGCAGTGCTCCATGTTCACATTGTGGATGTTTGCATAAAAACGTAAAGTTATAGCTTTCGGTTCGCTGGGGGTAAACTGATAATTGTAATGCACCTTTGAGCATATCCATATGGAAAAGGCGCAATATAAATGTACCACTTTTTACTTTACTTTTATACGTACCCGTGCAGGTTGAGCGGTGTTTTCAGTTATTGGCCTGTATCTTCGTTGTTACACAATCAATGGATACCCATAAACCTATTCATCAATGGAAAGCTTATAAAATTCTCTAAACAATGCTTTAATTCTGGTTGAAATTTTTGTTTCGATAAGCGAGCAAGAGGACAGTGTTTTCAAGCCATTTGCCATCCTTCAAGAGGTCCCAAGTTTCTCAAATTTCAATTTAGGGCATCAGTTGTCAGATTATCAGTTTTATCACTGTTTTGGCAGCATTGTTAGTTTTTTAGAGCCTATATTGTAAAATTCTGTGAACTAAAAGCGAAGAATTAGATAATTATTACCATAACAAAATAACGGAGTAACAAATCAAGTATCCATTATAAACAGTGCTTTTAAACTGATAATCTGACAACTGACACCCTAAATTGAAATTTGAGAAAGTTGGGACATCTTGAAGGATGGCAAATGGTTAGGAAACACCACCATCATGCTTTCTTATCAAATGGAATTTTTAAACTGGAATTAAAGCATTGTTTAGATAATTTTATAAGCTTTCCATTGATATATAGGTTTATCAATATCCGCTGTGTAACAACAAAGATACAGGCCAATAACTAAAAAACCTTGAGAACACCACTCAACCTGCACAGTAACCTTAAGAGTTTTCTTGCTGCTCAAGGTCCTTCCTGATCAATTAACTGGGAAATAAAAGGCCAGTCTTCAAAGTGTTCTGATTAGAGTCCTAATGAATTGCAATGTGTCTAGTTATCCCTATCTGGCCTGGGCTATTTTTTGGTGTCAGGAAGGCTGGGGGGAAGTGGGGATTGGCCCCCCTCTTTAATTTCCTTATTATAAATGGTAGCAAAGCAATAATTGGTATATTAGTTATTATTTACATGTAGTTAGTCCATGATGAATACATGTATCTTGGCAATTAGCAAATTCAATTATGGCGTAATGTGATGTCATAATTTTCACAGTGGCCACCTTGGAGTTTTTGTGACCTCAGAATTTTTGCCTTAATTAATTTGAAATTAATTTTAAAAATACAGATTTCGCTTTTGCTACTGTATAATATCTCTGAAAAAAATGGAGTTATTAAATTAAATTTTAGACAAAAGTGTTAATCATAAGCATATATAGTTGCCTATAAATGCCATTTTAATGGAGGAGCATTTACATGTACAGGTATGATAAATTTTGGGAAAGTCAGAAAGTTTCAAGTTGATAGCTTTTACCATTTAACAGTGGCAAAATAAAATGCCCTTGTGGGGGCCAATTAAGGGTGGAAACCTGAGAATTATCATAATTTATATGCTCCTGAAGTTACTAAACTTGATTCAGGTGTCACACTGCTGTTACCTTAAGTTTTTGGTATTAATTGTTCAGTGGTTTGGTTGAATCACAGGTAGAGCACATATGGTGTACATGATTGCCCCGACTTTTTAGCAAACTACCGTACTTGAAACATGTCCACTCGTTTAACGTTTGTTTTCTCCCTTTATTGCTCCAACTCGCACTTGCCTACTGTAGCGTAGCGTGGCGTAGCGGTAAAACCTAAACATACAATAGCAGAACTTAATGAAATTATTCCGCAGAAACAAGAACTGAAAATACAGTTGTACTCACACTGTCTAGGGTCATCCAAACGACATGATACATGTATAAACAAGAAAAAACCTTTGACCTCAAGGAAAGTATGTACACTCTAATGACGCCATCCATGGAAAACCACTCACAACTGGTTCTCTCGATTCAAATACTTCATGTTAGCATAACTTAAGTGTCCCTGCAATCACGCGATTTTCTCTGCATTCCAATACACACGGCTAGCATGAAAACGAGCTCGATGTATTGTTCTGTGGTGGAATTTGTTGGTGGGATATGTGATAATTTGACAGTAATGGTCCGCAATGATATAATTGTATTGATATCGTGTGCTTTTCATGGGAATATAATTTTCTGTATAGTATAAATGTACAATAATCACTCACTGACAGGAATTGAACCTGTGATCAGACAAATGAATGCAAAGAAATGATCCTGCAAGCATTCCATCTAATCAATCATGTATAACGTATGATTTTAATTGCATGCAATGCATGGTATATATATGCACATTTATCCCATGCCATAAATAGTACAACCAATCAGAAAGCTGGAAAGCTGTTTCATATTCTGCAATATGCAACAGATACTGTTAGTAGTATTCCACTGTTTCATTGTTGGTTGTTTTTCACTAGAGACATGGGTTAAAGTAGTTAATATGCAATGCTTTCTTGTGGGATACTGTGGAACATGCCACTTGTCACTTGTATTTTCTTCATATACACACTCGCCTGAAGGCTCGTGTGTATACGGAAAATACAAGTGACACTTGGCATACAATATCCCGCTTGAAAGCATTGCATAACTATAGTATGCACTGTATAATTATGTGCCTAATAACCTTTTCCCTCAGGTCCAAGTGCTCCCAGGAGCGTAACTGCAGTACCCAAGAGTTCAACATCCATCCACCTTAAATGGATAGTTCCCATGAAGGAAAATGGCAAAATTACTAAATACATCATATACTATAGTGAGAAAGCAGACAATTTGAGTACTATAGAAAATGTCAAAGGAAATGAACATAAAACATTTGACAGCTTGAAGAAATATACCAAGTATTTCTTCCAAGTTAGGGCTATTACATCATATCCTGGCAATTTATCAGAGGTTGTGTCAGCAACGACTTATGAAGATAGTAAGTATTATTAATTATGTGTTTCAACATTCTATAACTTATGCAGCTATCTATATTTAACCTGGGAGGGGGGTGGGGCATGGGTGGTGATTTGATGCAATTATTTCTCCCATGGGTAGGAATTCTGAGATTCTGGGGATTCTCTGCCAGGGTACTTTTTTGGCATGCTTCTCATGTATATTAGCAAAATTAATATCTTATATTGCCACACCCTCAAACATTTGAGAGAGATTTTAGGTTTGAGAAGAACTTCTCACCCCTTGCGCACACCCAAACTCCCCCTTCCTGGGCTTAACGGGTCAACTTTTAATATTTTTCATGGTTGATGTTAAATGCAATCCAAGACAGCATTAATTTGTATATATTAGGGAGTGGTCATTATTTATGGATGGGGAGAGGGCTGCGTATGTTGAAGGTGAACATGAAGGCCACCCCCAAATGACAGTGGAACTTTGCTGACCCGCTCCACCAAATTTAAACTGACATGTGCATACACATACATTGTAAACAATAACATTTGGGTGGAAAGAAAGAAGAACACTTGTCAAGATTGAATAAATCTTCACATTATGCAAGAGTATGAGAAGTGTAACAATAAACAAAAATAAATAATAAATAAATACTGTATTTAATGTGGATATACACTTAGCTCCGTCTATACAAATTAGTGCTGTCTTGGATTGCATGTAACAAACCTTTCAACTCTGATATGGCCTTTTTAGTATCAGTCTGTCCAACTTATGGTCATTTTAACAAGCAACAAAGGCACAAGCCTCCAGGGGACTGTTGGGGGGGGGGCATGCGTCCACCAGAACATTTTGAAATCTAGATGCCATGAAATGCCATTTCCAGCACTCTCAGACATTAGTTTCTGTCAAGAATGCCAGATAAATACTAAGTGTCATTTTATGCTAGCCTTGTTTCCATTTTTCATTCCATATTTGTGACCTTCTAAAACTTTACAGTCATGGCAGAATTCTTCGCTCATCTATCAAAAAATTAATTTCAAGACATTATTTTCTAATACAGCTACCCCTCCCAAGGAGGATTTTCAACTGGGTGGTGGGGAAAAAAACAACAACAAAAACAAAACAATAAAAAAAACAATTTATACAAAAAATACAAAAACTAAGACACTCAGGTTAAGACAGGCTAAGACATGTAACATATGTATGTAACATGTAACATGTATGTAACATGTAACATGTATGCAACATGTAACATGTATGTAACATGTATGTAACATGTAACATGTATGTAACATGTAACATGTATGTAACATGTAACATGTATGTAGCATGTAACATGTATGTAACATGTAATATGTATGTAACATGTGTGGTGGCCACTCCTCTCTGGACCAACTCTCTGGAATTTACTTTCCATCAGTATCAAGAACTACAAGTCCTTAGACAGTTTTGAACACAAGTTTAAGACATGTCTTTTTACCAACTGAAGGCATTTCCTTTCAACTTACAGTAACTGCTTTTAACAATTTTACATACATGTACCATTCAAAGCTTTAGTCACATAATACACTAGATTCTCTTAAATATAAGTATTATTATTTAAAATATTTTTAGGCCACACGTTTTTTATTACTTGTTTCCAAAGATAAAATGTTGGGGGTCGGAATAAAAATAAAATTAAAGTCTATTAAACATGAAACTCCATAATACCACATAATAATTAATTATATTTTTTCAATACTTGTTAAATATATTAAATATGGTATACAAAGGTATACAGTACAAAATAAAAATATACCATGAAATAATGACAGCATCTTATTATAGTCAAAAGACAATATATGTGTATATCAAGTTTATTTTTATTTTGTTTCTTCAAAATTCACATTGGTGGTCTTGTAAATCAAGAAATAAAAAAAGACTCGCCTTATTGTAATGTTTATGTAAATTAATTTCAGTGTTACATGTACGAAAGCTAGGAAAGGCACTATATAAATTTATTATTTTTATTGTTATTATGGTTATTATTACCGTATTATTATTATTATTATTATTTAAAAACATGTTACAATTCAGCTACATGTACAAAAGTGTGGTTTTGCATAAAAGTTCTCCATTTTATTTGATATATGCATGTATGGCTAACATAATTCTGGTGCACTTATCATGCACAGCTCCAGGTTCTCCTGAAAAGTTACGCTGCGATCCAGTTTCTGAATATTATATTCATTTGCACTGGGAACGTCCAGGTGTGCCCAATGGAAAAATCAAAGGCTACCACGTTAGTGTCTACCTCAATGGTACCCAGGAATTAGTAGGGAACTACTCTGTAACTGGTCCTGACAGAGAAATATCTATCAGAAAACTAAAACCTTGGACATATTATAAATTTTACGTGCAAGGTGTTACCAGTGTGGGAAAAGGCGAGCAGACAAGCTGCACAGTTAGAACTAAGCAAGGAGGTGTGTTACTTGTACTGCTGTTTGTTTTTCTAGTTATTCCAATTTAGATAACATTTCTTATTATTATTCAGATATTACGGTATTATTATTATTATTATTATTATTATTATTATTAACAAGGCAGTAAATAGCTCCCCCAAATTACAACATAACACTGCCTGCTGAAGTGTGTTGGTATTGTTTGTCGTACTAGAATCCAGTGATAAGTTGTACATGACAGTACAGTAGCTTCTCCAATTACAACATAACACTGCTTGCTAAAGTGTGTTAGTATTGTTTGTCGTACTAGAATGCAGTGATATATAAGTTGTACATGACAGTAGAGTAGCTTCCAATTACAGCATAACACTGCTTGCTGAAGTGTGTTGGTCTTGTTTGTCGCACTAGAATCCAGTGATAAGTTGTACATGACAGTACAGTAGCTTCCCCAATTACAACATAACACTGCTTGCTGAAATGTGTTGGTATTGTTTATCGTACTAGAATCCAGTGCACCAAGGTCAGTCACTGCTATACTGGATGGGGAAATCATTAGGGTGAAATGGCAGGAACCAGTACAACACAATGGGATTCTACAGAAATACAATGTATGACCATATGTGTACTTGTATATTTAAATGTGTCTTGCTGCTTTTGTTATCTTAGCTACATTTACATTTATTTTATTTTCAGTGCATTTGTTACATTTCGATACATTCATAATTCGTTACACTTGATATTTTAGTTTTATTAGACTTTGCTATGCTACACTTTATACTGCAATTGACCATAATGGAAATTATGATGACATTTACATGTACCTAAACCCTAAAAACACTTATAAAATATGTGCTGAGAAGTCCCATAATCTTCCAAACTACATTCTCAATGATTTTAGTGTAGAGACGAATTTCACAAAAATATATGGTTTTCTATGTGCCTACATGTATTTGTTGTTAGGTTCGCAAGGTATTGTGGTCAAATGTACAGCCACCATCTTTTTTATTATAGTCAATTGCTACATGTGCTACTTTGTACTATATTTGCCAGATTATTAACATTATTGTTTTAAATTTCTAGGTAATTGGCCTAGGCACGAGACCATATGACAGTTCTTTCAGAGAACGAAAATCAATGATCGTTCCAGTTGGTACCACCAGAACATCTTTAAATCAGCTGGACCCAGGGACAACATATACAGTCTATGTACAGGGAGTAAACGGCAAAGGACCTGGAGTTAGGAGCGAGGAAATTTATGTTAAGACACCTGCGATAGGTAAGGAGGCTGCTTGATCAACCTGATGGATTGGTCGTTTTATTAATTATAAGACAGGGTTTGTACATTGCTTGAAAATTGTGAATTTTTTAGTTTTCTTAGAAAGTTCTGGAATTTTAGTCTTACTCCTGTAAACTCCAAGAAACTGATATAAACTTGACTGTGCAGAAATTTTTGTTTCTTTCAAACACAAGATCGCTGGGAAACCTGTGGGAAATGTCTAACACAACTGCATGTACTTGAAAGACCTGGACTTTTACAACTTGAAAAGTGTACCAACCATGAATTCAGTCAATGAAAAATGAATATTTGTTAGTTACTACAACTGCAGATTGGATGTTCTATTACAGTACAATTTCAAATGATAATACATGTACACAGATTTGTGTATGCAAGGCACTGGATCAGTGTCATACTTATCTACTTTCTTTAGATGAGTACATTTTATGTCTTTTCTGTGTACCATTCAATTGTTGTCATAAAAAGGGGTAGAAAATCAATGCAATTGACATCGGCAGTGATAGTTGATAATATAAATATTCAACCATTTGAATTCTAAACACTTCTGATAGTTGTTTAACGAATCCCATTTCTGGAGTACGCTATGCAAGTCCAGCCTCACTAGTAGCAACAGTTGGCATTATCTAAGTTTGCATAAATATTGTATCCATCATATTTTGTCTTGCATATGTATTTATAATTTAAGAGTTTTTCTTCAAAGCCACAGTCTCATTATCGGAAAATGGGTCATGGGAATGTTTTAATATTTTAATAAGATTGGCAATCAGTCTGCTTGAAGATAATTAGATAATCTGGGAGTGGCACAGTTCACATGGAGGGCTATACAGTTATAAGTAGTGTTTGTATAGGTCCTTGAAATCCCGAAATTTCAATATTTTAAAATTGAGGACAGGAAATCCTGGAAAATTAAAATATCTTGTAGAGCATCATATCTTTATGTGAACAAAATAGAACCTGTAGGTCCATGAAATATTAGAATTTCATTATGTTAAGATTGAGAATAGGAAACTTGGAAAATTAAAATCGCTTGTGGAATATCAGATCTTTATGTGAACAAAATTATTTTTTAAATTAATAAGTGGAAAACAGTTAGACGAATTTAATGTTCTGTGTATTTTATTTATCTTTGCCTAGCTCCTCCCCCACCTCCAAGCCCCGACGTAGACCCAGGCGATGTCACTGACACCACTGTTACAATAAAGCTGAGCCCTGCATCACAGAAGAATGGACAGATCATGTAAGTTATCTTAAAATTAGTACTTTGTATATGGGTTGTAAAGCAGTTACATGTATAGACTAGTGAATACTTCAAATTAAGTTCACTTTGCACCATCACAAAGCTAGAGACACGTACAATTGGCAAATGATTCATGTTGATTTCTCACAGTACATGACTTAGCTTCACTTATTGTGAGGGCAGGCATTAATTTCAGAATATTTAAATGATTGGGAATTTTTATCATTGTTTAAGGTTTTTCTATGATATCTTTTGGCAAGCGCTATTCATTCAACTTGATGGAGGCCTCATCATTCACATAAAATAATCAAAGTGAGCAAGCCATTGTATACAGTTCACATTATTTTCCGGAATCCCAACCTTGTAAACCAGTTATAGACTAGCAAATACTGGCTCAAATGAAATTCCGGTTGCACTATAACAAAGCTGTAAAGTTACACAATTTGGCTTTCATGTACAAGAGTTAGCAGTAATTTTGGTTGGGGCATTTTGCTAAGTTTCTTTTAATCATATCATATAAATCAGTGAGTTGTCTGGGGAAGACTTGTTTTTTAGAAATACATTTGCATCTGTAAATGTATTTTGTCCTTGTATATAGTACGGGAAATATATGGTATGTTATGAGGATAAAGAATCTGATTACCTGAGCATGCATGGTTCTAAAATAAAGTTTTGTTTCGGATTGCCAATTCCTATCAACTAGTGTTATGATCAGTCTATAGCTAATATCTGTTCATCTTCATTCCAGAGCTCATCAGCTAATTGTAGAAGATGTGTCAGGAGCTGTTAATGC
>JANVCJ010075611.1:0-11906 GCA_026413505.1 Epizoanthus ramosus
ACTTTTTGCCTTATATGTGATTTTTTCCTTGTAGTATGTACTAAAACAATTATTCACCTCAGGCTCAGTGAATAGTTCGGCGAATAATTGTTAATTATAAAACAAAAAGCATGTAGCATTCCTTGTCCAGCTTGGCGATATTTCTTTTTTGTCGACCCAGTTGTCTAGCATTTTACATGATACTGAAAATCCAATGATCAAAATCTTACCTCTCTCATACGCAGATGCCTCTGCGAATAATTCCTTTGCAATCCCATCGGTACCCAACCATTCCTTCTCTCCAATAAATGCATTGGCTGTAGACAAATACTCATGGTCGCCTGTCTCGTCATAAGCCTGTCGAAGGGAAACTTGAGAGCTGTAAAACGTTTTGGTCGCACGAATCTTATACACGTAGATATAACGCTGGTCAGTCGGCGCTGACCACAAAAGACTGCGCCCGTAGCGGCGAGCGTAGGTTTCGTCCTCTGTCGTCGAGACGAAGGCAGAGTTTTTTAGTCTTCCCGCGCTGCAGGAGTTGCCGTTAATGTGATCTAATATATTTTCATTTTTTCCAAGACTTTTCATTCCACTCAGAAAAATGCTACCAGGATCTCGAAAATCAGCTCTGTACAGGAACTGTGTTGGTTTGTCTCCGATGGTGGCCGAATTACATAACAGGAACGGAAGTAAAATCGTAATACAAAGAGGCAGGAATTTGAGGAATAATTTCATGTTAGTTTCAGAGACGGTTATAGCTACAACATGCGTCGATTCTACACTCCCTCCTTTGCTACATAAAAGGTTCATGTAGCGATAACCTACCGGACAGGATCACACGTCAGCAAGTCGAGAAACGTGCACTGTCTTCAGGGTCAGCACATCTACAGCTTTTGCAGGTTAAAGTAATCAAAACCTGTACATGGAAACTAGAGGTGAGCTGTAAAATGTATCTATAATACAATGATATTTACTTATATTTGCAAACATACTGGTTCCAAAAAATTAGTTTTTGAGATATTCGTAAAAGATACATCTTTATTGCATATTTTAAAATCAACCCTTAGGTTGTCTTCTTTAGGCTTCTACACACACTTTCATTCAGTTAAAAATGTTAAAACTCTTGGCGAGAAAACTGACTAGTTTCGTCGTTTGTCGACCGCTGACAAGCGACGAAACTAGTTTCAGTATCGCCAAGAGTTTTAACATTTTTTAACTGAATGAAAGTGTGTGTGTAGAAGCCTAAAGAAGACAATTACAACCTAAGGATTCATTTTAAAATATATATTATATGCATTTTAGTAAAGCTTTCTTTGTGGAGACTGAGAAAATATCGAAGAAGTACATCTTTATTATCGATTGTTAATGGATTTCCGTTTCTCCCAGGTCACTATTTGTTGTTTTGAATGATATCTAATTACTTAACAATAGATTTTTCTAAAACGTTTGAACTTGTAACGATACCAAATGTCACCAAAGGTCGTTTTGCTTACGATATAGTTAACCCTTGCTTGACCTTTGCATACATTTATCAGCTGTACATGTAGAAGGGATTCAAAGTTCAAATGTTGATCGTTTCTGCACATATAGAATTAAATTAAATTAAATTTTTTACAACTATAAAACTGTAACAATATTACAAAAAGAAGATAAAATTACAAAGTGAGTCACTAGTATTAGAAAATGGAATATTAATCTATTTTGTTAACGGTCTATTTCTAGTTTTAAAGGAAATCTACCGATTTCGGTCCTGCAAGCAATATTCGACACCTTGTTATTGACTCCAAGGAAGTATTTGCAGAAACGTAAATGCGCCTTTTCAATTGGATTTTTATCCCACTTGTCGAAATCCTATTTTAAGTATGCTCCCCGAACTTCACATCCGTATGTTAATATTGGAGAAATTAGAGTATTGAAAAGTTTGTTTGCTTGTTTTGCTTTCAACTTTTTAAAATCAATTGTTCGAGTAAGACTAAAGAAGGCATGAAGAGCCTTTTCTTTGGACTGAAGGTGGTTTGCACAGAAGTTTCCTGTAGCTGTTATCTTAACCCCTAAATAGGTGAATTCCTGTACTTCTTCAAGTGTAGATTTGTCGTTTAAAATAAGTTTCTTTGATTGCTTTGAGACTTTCTTGCTGAAAATTAGAACTTTTGATTTCTTTTCATTAACCGTCAGTTGCCATGTTTGACAAAAAGAAGTAACAGCATTAATACAGTTTTGGAGTCCTTCACTTGATTTGGATAGTAAAACCAAGTCATCAGCATATAAGAGCGATGTTAATTTTGTACCGTTGGGAAGTAAAAATGAATCTGTTCGATTAGTATTGTCAAGTATGTTTGACAAGTCGTTAATGTACAAATTAAACAACAAGGGACTCAAAATACAGCCCTGTCGGACACCGCGGGAATATGCGAAAGTCATGGTACGCTTATGGCCCAATTTAACAAAACATTTGGATTTGGAGTAAATGTCTTTTAGCAGTTCATAAAATTGACCACTTATATTATTTTCGAGTAATTTAAAGAGCAGACCCTCATGCCAGATGGAATCAAAAGCTTTTCTTAGATCGATAAAGCATGCGTACACTTTGCCTCCGCTACGATTTGTTACGTATTTGTCGACAATACTGCGAAGAGTAAAGATATGATCAGAGGTTCTGTGATTAGGCATAAATCCTATTTGAGAGTTATGTATTAGATTATTTTTCTCTGTGAATAACATCAGCCTTTGATTAAGTATTGAGCAGAAAAATTTACCTAAACAACTTGATACACATATTCCTCTGTAATTGTTTGGATCGGAAGGTAGATAGAGAGATAGAGAGATAGATAGATAGATAGATAGATAGAGAAATGATAATGATAATGATAATGATAATGATAATATCAATAATAATCAAATGAATGCACAACATGAAATTGAAAATTGAAAATTCACTACTAACCAAAAATTCGAAGAGATATAACACAATGTTGAGAAACAAGATTTCTTGTAAAGTGTGTTATTTTACTCACCCACTTTGCATCTTTGTCTTCTCCAGAAGTTCCAAATTGATCTTCCCGAGGTGAGCTAGCACTGATGACAAGAACGGGCCTGTTGACAGAACCATATGAACGACATCTCAGATGGAAAGGCATGCTGGCGACAGTTGTATCTGCACTATTGTCTTAGGTGTTAGTTATGGTTGGGTGACTCTATATTTCTCTCCTAGTTTTCGAGTGTGACGTCATCAGTATGCCGTACACGAGGAATCAACTCTTTTAAGGGTTTAAAACACCGTCAGTCCTTATTATTATTATTATTGTTCCAATTTGTCTATAGACAGGGATATTAAGCAGTTACTGTATCGTCTAAGCTAAGGACACTTGAGTACTTAATATTTCATATTTTGAAGAACTCCGGTAGATCTGCGTATACCCTGTAATCCTGAATAAAGTTAAGAATCATTCAAATAAATAGAGTAGGGCATACCGTCATTGCCAGCCACTTTCTCTTCCTTGTGTGAAACTGAAACACTGATATCTTTGATCTCCGTTTCAAGAATAAGACCGCCAATAGTAGCAAGGAAGCGGGTTTTCGGCAGCGACACAACCCCAAACACACTGACAGAGGGAGTTAGGAATGTGGTATCTCCCTGTTCTGTGCTCTTAGACTCACGGGTACCATGACTAGTCACTGATCTTCTTTGGTCGATAGCGCTCTGCTTCTGAGATCCTTCTCTCATGTGACTCAGCCGATTTCCATCTTCGATGTCGATTCTGACTTCTCTGAGTCTGTCTGGAGATGAGCGATCTACAAATATATAAAAACATTTTTCAGTGGTGACTCCTCTTAGGGCTTTTTAGCAACATGTTATAAATTCACAAATAATAATCAAGTCAAACATACGTGAGTTAAAACCCCATCTGGAAGGGAGGCTGGCCTGAAGGCTGCACGTATTCACATTGCCGGCAGGGAGGGGACTCAAATTAGGGAACACTAGGTTGTGAGTCAGCACTTTAAACCTCTCGGTCATGCTGCCTCCCAACGTTTGATCACAGTAATAAAACTAACTGTTAAACGACACGTCATGTTGACTACATGTATACATCGCCAAGCACACATTTGATTAAATTTATCCATGGGCTGCTAAATACGATCTTCTACAAGCATACATTTCTAAATTTTGGAATGCATTGACAAAAACCTTGTGCAAAGCTCATAATATGATCATTCATTGTATATCTATTAAAGAGTATACGTAGAAGTGTTTGGTATCTGTATTTCTTAATACTGAAGAGCTGAACATTCCCACTGACAACGCCTAAGTATTGAACCAAATGACTAAACCCAGAGCATGATCATTCATTTTACATCTCTTGAAGGGCAAAGTATTTGTTGTTACTCTTTCTTACAACTGAGGAGTATTATGACTGGCGCTACAAATACCTGTAAATGTCTTCGCATCAAAGATGCTTCTTCTCATGAATCCCTTAACCTTGGCCTCTTTAGGTAAGGAGGAGTACAGATCCAAAACTTGGTACATAATCCGCCAACACTTGGGCAGCACCGGCGACCTAGCACTGAGGGTGCTTGCTTGAGGAGTGGTCGTATAGCCACTGGGCGTAGAGGACAAGAACCTACTCCTTGGGCTCGCACCATCCATCTCGTCATAGAATGTACTGGCTGAACCTGTCGTACGTGATAAGAGAGAGTTAAAAAAGCACAATAACAACCTCATTATGTCAGTATACCCTTCAGGTTCATGTCTTTACAACAAAGTGAAATACATAGAAGAAACTTCAAATAATACAGAAGCAGTGACGTACTTGTTCGAACCTAATTACTGTTACTTCATGTCTTCTCAGGAGTATAAGTAGGTACATGTTCAACCTGGCGAAATGTTGTGGGAGGGGAGGGTGGAAGGGGGTAATCTTACGATGCACTAACACCCAACGAAGGGGAGCAGCAAAAATTAAAAGTTCAGCGACAATTCTGTCTCTAATAGGCACATTTACAAAACTAATTAGTACAGTACGGACGTCTATAGCAAATTCTCAAAATAATTTCTTGGTTCCTTTGTAGTTTGTAATGATGGTTCTGAGGATTCTGAGGGTTCTGTGGTATGTGCAAAATGCCAAAACAGCACCATAACCTAACTACTGAACATCACAAGCAGACATAAAGGAGGGGAACAGCAAGTTAATCGTGAGCTGATTACCTTCTCCAATGAGTAGATCCAACATGTCTACTATCTGTATGACAAGACGGACAAAGGAGAGATTCACCCTCTGGGTTATATTGGAGCTGCTGACAGTAAACCTGACTTGGGTCAACTTGTTGTCATTGTTGTCAATCATTCTCTGAGCCACACCTTTGTGAGGAGAGTCGCCCACTGGGGACAGGTTACACACCAACTTAACGACAAAGTCTTTGGCCATAAACACGGGCTCATGGTCTGTAAACAGCTGGTTAATAAACAAGAAACAGTCACCTAGTGTAGTCAGTTTGATCGATAGATAGATAGATAGATAGATGGCATGGAATGGAAATGGAATGGAAAACTTTATTTATACACGGTGGTTTTATCAAATTACATATATGGTTACAATACAACATCTGTTCTATCTAAAAACCGTGTGGAATAGTTAATTAAGATATGCATTATATACAAATATTATAAAATCTCCTTCGATTTGATAAAGAATGAATATTTACAGTTCAAGATCTAAGTGAATTCATTAATATTTAGGTGTTGTCGATGCAAAATTATGAGTTTTAATTTTCTCTTTGAAGCTAGTAAGGGATGGTTCTTCCTTCAAATCATCTGGGGGAGAATTCCAGATTTGTGCTCCCGTGAATGCAAAACTGTTTCTATACTGTTCAGTTCGTGCAGACGAGATTTCAAGATCTAGGTTGGAAGAATGAAGATTTTACGTATTTGCACCAACTTTTCTTGGAAAATATTTCTGTAATATATAACGGGGCAAGACCATACACAACTTTATACATCATGATAGCCTTTTGCCGTTACGCATCTCTGCTAATGACGACCACCCCAATTCATCGAGTATTTGTTTTGATCGCACAGGTAGATAGACCATTATAGGTTAATAAAGCTACATATTGCTATAACTGATATTACAAATGATTTGAAGCCATAAAAGAGAGCATAACAAATCTAATTATCTGCCACGAACCGTGAACTGGGAACATAAGTATACATGTATAGTATTGTCCACTCTGAATCATTATTGTAATTCTGTTTATTCCTAATTCCGAAGAAGATAATTTAAAGGGGCTATGCCACGGTAATGCGCATGCGTTCGAATCATGTGATGAAATAGCCTTTACAGTCATAAACAAGAACACTAAACAAGACAACAAGAAAACAAGACAACAAGAAATGTCAAAAATTATTATATATTAGTTGAATTATGTGAAAACAATTAGTTTCAAATACCAACTACAGGAAACAAAAGTTTCGAGAAACAGTCAATGGGGTAAACCTATTTAATGTCTAGTCAGGACCAAAATTATATTGGGAGTCTGGAATCCGTTATAATCTTCCTCAATTTTAGCCATCCACGTTCCTTGACAACTTATTATCAACTCTTTCTTGCTTTTCTACCACAGTAGCCAATTATTTTCAAATTTCCTTTGTTTTGTGGATAATCTCGTACATGGCACAAATGTCTTAAATAGCTGTTGACTGATTACAGGAACTGTAAAGAAACAAATAAAGGGAAAGTACACTGAGGACTTGTTTGATATAGAACAACTGAATAACCAATCACCTGCCAAAAAACATCTTATGTTCGTTTTGATAGCACAATTTTCTTCTTATATAAGAATGATAGACCATCTTCCAATTAACTGCATAATGACAAAGAGACAAACACAATTCATCTACCAACCTGCTTCTGTGCTGTGAATTTCTCCCTTGCATTCTTCGACCCCTTTCCTTTACCCTTCTTTGACAAGTTATCAAACCCACCATCAACAAGATCCACATTGAGGTACTTGAACTTAGTGCTGACAGATATCGTGTAGGCGCTATCCTCAGCCCTAGCAAGCGCAGGCATCAGCTGGATGGCCTGGAACAGGGTTTTAAAGATATCCCTCTCGTCTGCGATCTGCTTACCGCTGGTGGGAACGCTCACCATGTCAGCAAACAGGTTGTTAGGAGGATTTACTATTCTCTCACCTGTACAAAGGTAAGCAATATACAATCATGTTTTAGAGTTAATCAGCTGACAGTCTCTTAATAAATAATTCGTCTCTAAGTTCACCTCGTATAAAATGGGCTGCAGACGAAGTTCGTCTATCAAGGCGTTTTCAACCGCATCCCGGTTAGCTCAGTTGGTAGACCATAAGTTTCACATGCGGGAGCTCGGGGAATTGAGTCCCGGACGGACCAACACTCGGGGTCTTAAAATAACTGAGGAGACTGACAATAAACCGTAGGCCCAGTGTCCCCAATTAGCTCACACGAGCTAAATAGATTAACATTTAAATAAAGTGCTTAACTTATCTTAACTTAACTTAAATTCAAATTCGTCTGCATGTGCAAACATTTTCTTTCACATACATACACAACAGACGAACGATACCTATTATTCTTGTAGCTGGGTTCTCCTTTGTACTCTGACCCGAAGTTCTGGCATGGGACGAAGCGGAGGGGGGAGAGGTGGTGGGTGTGTTCGACAGCCAGCTGTACAGGCTTAACTGCTTCTGGTGCCCGAGCTTCTTGCGTTCAGAATGCAGACCCATGCTGGTTCCTTTAGTAAGAAACAATTCATAATTAAAGTGAGATACGGTTGAATATAACGGGAGAGCAACGTAATTGTACATCAAGTTATTTGAGATTCTGATCTGGGTCTGATATGAACACTCATTTCACCAACTACCAATCTCGTTCCCAGAGCCCGCATTCTTTTAAGCATGCGGCAAGGAACGAAGGGCTCTGGAATAAAGCACGAGCCGGCGCATGTGTCAACAGCCGCTATTGTGGCCCAGAGACAATTGATATTCCTTATAAGGCAGCCCGCAGATCGCGGACTTGCTTGTGCTTTATTTCAGAGCCCTTCGTTCCTCGCCGCAGGCCAAAAAGAATGCGGGCTTTGGGAACGAGATTGACCAACTACGCAAATCTGAGCATGCGCAGTATCTGTCCTATTTTTATATCTTATCATAAGTCAGGATATTCATCTATCTTTAGACATATTATACGTAAATAGAAATAGAAATGTATTTAGAAATTCTAAAATAGTTTGGTAGTTTGTATTTAGAAATGTTATTTAGAAATTATAAATTATTTTAATATTATTAGAAACCCAATCCCCGAAAGCTTATTTTATTCATGGAAACATGTTGTAATTCACCTATTATGGGGCCAAAATGTGAAAATGAACCATTACATATTTTGTTCTGGTAAATTCATGCATTGACTCAACATTGTTGTGTTTCTGGCATTAATTAAGTGTGATCCTAAATTCAGCCGCCACTGAAAGCAAACAATTGATCGTAACAAAACAATGGCGGCTGTACATTTAACTGCAATACCTTGCAAAGCTAGCAATAAGAATAGGTGTACATAGAAAGCCATATTGTTTTGCGAAATTCCCTGTACTAAAACCATTGTGAATGCTAGATTTGAAGATTTTAGGACTTTTCAGTGCATTTTTACGAGTGTTTTTTTAGGGTTTTCGTGCGCTATGAATTATGGGTAAATGTACCACTCGCCATCTTTTTGGTATGGCAGTAGTAGGGAAATGAGAGTTCTGGACCAGGGGTATGGGGTACGACCCACCCCCTAGTGATGACGTCACTAACAGGCTGGACAACCTTCTCATTATTAATTCATATCACGTCCCACATTCTTCAATAAGCTCATTACTATGGATGCCACAAGTTGCTCATTAGTATGGATGCCAATAGCGCTCGTTAGTATGGATGCCAATAGCGCTCATCATATATTCTTTTGTTTTGAATATTTTTCTGCCCTTTTATTCTGCCTAATTTGTATTCACGTCACGTACCAGGTGACCCGATCCGGTTGGAATGGATTTGAGAACGACGTCATATTCTATTTTAGGATTGACTTGTCAAACTTGTTTGAGGTCTTTGAGTGGTTGCATCGGCATTGGGTTGGTTTTCCATGAACTTTGTCCATATTTGGTCAAAAATCGCGTACAAACTGTAAATCTAGTTTTTACGGTGGTCAAACCGGTTTGCCGGAACCCAAACCCCTGTCACGCACATTTGTTCAAGCTGGGATATTGTGGTCTGAATGTCTCTGTGACAGACTATAGAGGACTTTTTGAATAAAATAGTGCAGTTGACAGACATTCACTTACTTATACATGCCAAAACCACCAAGCGTCAAGGACAATCGGGACTTCAAGGACAAGAAGGAAGATAGGGACACAGAAAAGAGAGGCATATTCTAGTGTGAAATGTCCCCCACCCATACAGGATTATTGACTCACGGTGATTTTATTACATGTGTCATTGAACTTTAAATTACACGGTATATCTTCATCTTGTATTTACATCTAGTATCCATATGGAAGGATTTTGCAATCTTCAACAATGACTCGTTTTGCGTAACTATTCAAAAACCATCCTGAAATTACTATCCATGCGACTTACTATTCAAATAAGCGTGTCACGCATTGTTTATACAAACTGCAATTAATGTAGCTATATTCAAAACTTCATGGTTTAGTTATTGAGTATTATAAAAGACGAATATTTAATATGTTCCCTGATATAACCATTATCTCGAAGCCTTGCTCCAATTGCTAAAAACCTTATTTACTTTGAAAACCGTTGGCATAACTGGAAAATAGCCATTTGTAGCATTAGCTCACTGTACATTGAAAACTAATTTACTTAAACTTTACTTAAGCGCGATACTGTGTAATCAGTTTTCATTTCTAAGTTTCTAAGATGCAAATTGAGTTCGGTTTTCTTTTCAATGTATCTACAATGTAATTGAACAGACAATTGCCGCCTCTCAATGCACCAGCAGGTACCTCTAAAGCGTCTATGAATGTGAAGTGAAGTGAACATTGATCACGTCAGTTTTGATACTAGAAGGTACAGTTATAACTAAGTACTGATATAATAAAGTTTATGAATATCAGAGCAACAAGTGATATCATAAAGTTTATGAATATCAGAGCAACAACCAGTCAATCTACTATAATGATTTCAACAATCCTTCAATAACTTTAGATGGCATTTTACAACGTGAATCAGTTTGCCCGTAAATCATAATCTGATAAGGCAATATCAACCGGTAACCGCGGTGTAAGTTTCTTTACGATTTTATACAAGCTAAGCATGACTTGCACGACCGCAGTTTATTACTTTAGTAGATATTGCATGTTCTTCTACCTGCTGGAAAAGAGGAAAGAGAAAACTTCACAAAAGAATTAAATTGATATAAAAATATATGAACTACGGATTAAACTAATGTAGGTTAAAGCAACAAGTGAAAGAATTTATTTTCGTTTTGTAATGTCTACTTGCATTGATCTTCTTTGATTACTTTTCAGTTAAGTTGGGCTCTGCCATACCACCACAGAACGGGTTGAAAGTCGGGTGTGATCTGAAGGAATTCCGCCCTCCGTTATCACATGTTATCAGTATAGTGATTACGCTTAAACTTTCTGGCGGTCGAATTAATATGGAAATGTTCCCGGGCTAATATTGCGCCTAAATTATGACCAGAATCAATTATGTTAATGTTCCCACCCCAGAAATATATTTCTTTGCACCCGTTATTTTTCTATAGATAAGCCAAAGCGAACAACGTCAGCAAACTTTTGACAGTATAAAATTTAAATAATAAAGTTATAAGTATTATTTTAATATTCACAAGTCACGTATTAATATCAACTCAAAGCCCGGTAGTCGATCGAGCGCTTATTGTTTAGAAAGCGACAGGTAGTTTTAAAGGAAACACTTAACGTTCTCGTTCTATTGTTTCTAAGTAATAAAACACACACCGTAAGATAAGTTCTTTGTATTTTATTCTATAATGAGTACAAACAGTCAGTTGAACAGTGTTTCATGTTTCCAGCTGGGAATCTTGCACGGAATGCTTTTTATTCCTTTGAACATCGGTTTATATCGGGCCGAAAAGGCCCGAATCCAGGCTGAAAAGGCCAGAACGAGGCCGGAAAGGCCCAACCAAGGCCAGAAAGGCCAAGAAGGGCGAGCGGGCCATAGCCTGAAACATGGAGTATAGTATCAGGAGCTAAATGTTCCGAAAAATATAAATATTTTGAATTATAACTTGATTATGACGTTATTTATATTTATACGCTTCCTTGACAATCGGACAGGATTGTCATTCAGTAATGTATTTGTTTTTCGTGCTCTGCTCTATCCTCATCTGGAATAACTTGCTTGATAAATAGTTCGTTCAATAAGAATTTGCGCTTGTGAATAGCAGCTTCAGTCGCCTCTCTCCAGTCATAACCATCTATGTCCATAAGATCTTGTCGTGTTTTCATGATTTGTCGGTAATACGGATCTTTCTTCATCTCGTGCATCCATTCAAGCTTTTCCATTAAGACATTTCTTAGTTCCTTTCTATAAACGGGGAGCAACTTGTTTTGAGCTTTTATCTTAGCAATTTCTAAAGTGTCTCCATGTCCTTGGAACTCGTGAATGAGCTCTTCTAGGTTCTCATCGTGACGAGCTATGGCTTCGTCTTGAAGAACTGACCATGGACCTTCACTCTCATCTTCATCCTCATCCGTGGATTCCATTTCACTATCCGAGCTATCCGAGCTATTCACCTCTGTGTGATCATCATCATCGTCATCTTCATTACAATCATCATCATCTTCATCTTCATCATCGTAGTACATCTCATGATTGCTGTTATTATGATCATGTTGCATTGCATTGTTGTGACCATACAAATCATC
>JANVCJ010075622.1:0-20302 GCA_026413505.1 Epizoanthus ramosus
ATTATTATTATTATTATTATTATTATTATTATTATTATTATTATTATTATTATTATTATTATTATTATTTCAAATATACGGCAAATTTGAATTTTAGCAGATTAGCAATGTGTCCATGCACCTGTCATTACAGTGCAACTCACTTATACGCTGCTTCACTCTGTTTTTGTGTAGAGTATCATTACTAATAATAATTTATGAACACAAGGAATGCTTTCATTTTTGTGACAATTGTACTTTTTTAATAAATAGAATATGTTGCACACACCCAGTATAATTGTGTTTACTGACATTTACTTACAACATAATATGTTTGCTTGAAGTGAGTCGGTCATCGTATGTGTCACACCGCGGCTGATCTTACATCTTATCAGGCTGTTGCTTATTAAAGCAGAAAAGGGCTTCGTTCATTGTATCCGAGCAGTAAAAACGTATATCTTAATTCTATCAGGGATATATATATAGTGTATTGACGTCTATTGGCGTCTTGAATACAACAGATCTGAGCTCTTAACAGTTAAATTGGAATATATTGCCTTTAATATCCGGGTGATGTTATGTATGACGTCAAATGACACCATAATTACGACATTTCTAATTTTATGACCACATAGTGACATCAGAAAATCAAGAGCGCCAAACGACCTTTCCTGGCATCCCATATTAAGAACACGTAGGTTGGTACGCTCAATACTCTACATACAAACTCTTTTGTTGGTAAATACAAAATATCGAATACCAATAAAGATTTGTGAATACGGATTTATAGATCTCTTTGAGTTGCTTTACAATAATTCTGATTTAGCTGATAGAGTTAAATTAAAGGCACGACAAATCTCTCTGTTTCATCGAGTTATGATAAACGGCTTTCAACTAATCAGAATGCGCGTTATATCTGAAGAATTCTTCAATTATGAATTAACAATAAACAAGATATAACGCGCGTTGTCTAAAACTGTGATCTATTTTTGAACAGACACCAAAATGACGGATACGCGTCACGCCGCTGCTTCTCGCCTTCTGCTGGTGTGCCACTTCTGGTTCTCCGTGTTTTGACGTCATTTGAACATCTATTAGTGAACAGACGCACGAAAAATGGAATCTTTTTATTAAATAGAAACATTTCCGTGTTTCCATCGAGTTATAGTGACATCAGCGCAAGTTTGAGAGAACTTACAAGAAATAGATGTGCATGGTAGCACGAGCCGAAGGTGAAGTGTTACCACAACTCAAAGGAAAACACAAAAAATGTTTTCTATGTACTTGCAGGACTGCTTTTTCTATTTTCCATCGACTTATGGTAAATGGATTCAACCACTCAGCATCGCACGTTATATCTAGTTTATTTCACAATAAATATCCTGTTTTGACATGATTTGAAATGTTATACTTCATCAGCTGTGCACATAAAACATAGTGACAGACAGGGTGTGGCCGAGATAACGTGATAGTCGAGTGTTATTTCCTACATTATTATTATACATTTGAATATTGATAACTTCAAGCATATGTGTATGAGCCCAAATGTTTCTATTGGTTAGTCGTTCATTTCAATTTCAAAACCTTTCGTGTTTTGTGCAATATCAAGGCTAGAAAACAAAGGATATAGAGAAAAAAAACATATAACAAACAACTTGCCAATTTCATAACCAGCTCCCTCCAATAACTATGGTATAAAGTAGTGGTCTGGATTATAGTTCACTCATGGCTGTTTTAATCATCTACAACTACATTGGGTTGTGATGTCTCATGTTGCTACAGCATAAAATGTTAATATCGTGCCAGTTTTTCTTACCTCAGTCTAGGAGGGAGTTCATTCACAAGGAAGAACAATGGCCAAACTCCAAAGTTAGAGGAACGGAAAATGGCTACCCCATCTGTGTTTAACTTCAAAGAAATGTTGTGTGGTTCTGCCAGGAAACCACCTGGTACAAAGTGCCTTTGGTATAAATAGCCATCATACACATCTTCAATGTTGTTATTTTCTACTTTCACTCTCTCAAAACGGTGCTTGAGGCCTTCAACAAATTCTGGGTCTACAAACAAGAAATAATGCAATGATTTAAAGTAATGCTATTTAAGATATATTGAAATGTTACTTTATTCCATACTTAAATTACATAATATGAGATGATAGCTAGATAGAAAAAGTGTTATGCAACACTCAGAGTTGGCCATAATATTCCCATATCTGACGAGTACAAGTATTATTATTAAGTTATTAAATAAGAACTAAGGTACCTATCAGTATCATTTGAGCTTGTTTCTATACATTCCTAAAGAAATATTACTTTCCATGTATGGGAGAGCTGAACTGCTAAACTAGTACATAGCTAACTATTTCCATGCACTGTAAAGTGGATGACACTATTAATGCAGCAGGCCAAATCCATTTAATATTCACACATACCCTATCAATGATTGTTTCTGATAGGGGCCAATCTCATCTCATTTAGGCCAAATAAAAAAAATTCCTAGTTTTTCATCAGAAATTCTTGAAAAAGTAAATGAGGCATGAGGTTTATTTTTTAGGCGATCGCGATCGCATAGACTGCAGTCAAGTCATTTCGCTCATGGGGCAAAAGAAAATATTTATTTTTCATACATTTTCTATATTTCAAAAAAAAAAGTAAATGCGGCGGCTATTTTGAAATGTGTGCGCTGATTAGAAACCGGGAATTTTTTTTATTTGGCCTTAGGTGCCTATGTGCCTGGGTAGGTTTATTGGTATTCCTCAGAGTTTCATTTTTTGTAAAATTTATAGAGTGGTGACTGGATTTTATTGTTATTTCCTAGGCAGTCAGGCCCGATTTTTGTATAAGGTAAAACATTTCTTAGGAGTAGCGGAAGAGCTGACCTCATCACGAGGGTTAGTGTGTAGATATCAAATGGTATGGCCTAATAACAGTTCATATTACTGTATAAGTGCATATAAAGAGTTTACATAGTACATACCAGCAAAGAACTTTTGTAGCTGTTCAGCCAATGGTACTTCAATGAACCTTCCCCGAGTATCAGCTAGGTCTTTGCCACATACCTTGCAACTTTCTATTAGGCCAGATGTGTTGTTGTGAGTACTTCTACCTGCATATGCTTTACAATATCCACAGAACCAGTGACTGACAATGTCTCCTTTTGTATTTTGTAAAAAGTCGAACAAATTATTAACTGTTGTTGTACAGTTGTTAGGTTTGGGGCAGTGGGCTTCAATGACCGTGAGAAGATCTGCGAATGCTTCATTCGATAGTCGGTGCTTCTGAACGAATGTCAGAGTCAAGAGAATGCTTGCAGAAGTTGTGAGTGGTGATCCTGTATAGAGAGGTGGGTCAAGTATAACCTCGGGAGTTTCCCTTTCCGTAACCGATTCGGCGTCTGAATCACTATTTTCTTCCTCACTGGAGTAAGAGGAAGATGCTACTGAACACGTGTCATTGTCCTTCAAAAACTGATCGAATGTACTAAAGTTGGGGGATTCATTAATCTCGGACTGCAATAGCAAATTTTCGATGTTGTCCTCGGAGTCGGAGGTAGAGTCTTCAGTCTCTTGACGTTCCTTTATAAACATTGATCTTTGTTGATTATCTGAAGCAGAATCCGTTGCTGTGCGGTAGACATCTACTTCCTCCAACTCAATTGAGCAGCAACCATTTTCTCTGGTATCCTGGTAACTCCATCCATTAGTTTCAGTATCGCCGTCTGCATCTGGGCAATCGAGGTCTCCTTGACCTTGATCTTCTATTACTAGATAGTTGTTGTGTGCTGTTAGGTCCGAACCCACGGCTTGTATCACAGGTTCATCGACACCACAATTGAATCGATCGTTGTTGCGAAGTCTTCTTTTTCTGGCCAGTCTTGCTGCAGAAAACTTATAAGGATTCCAATGCCGAAAATATTGTTTGTATTTACGACTGCCTCTTCTTTCTTCGTCCGCCATTTTGTCAGAACATGTGCATGCGCATGCGCA
The DNA here is from genome assembly GCA_026413505.1 of Epizoanthus ramosus. Lineage (NCBI taxonomy): Eukaryota > Metazoa > Cnidaria > Anthozoa > Zoantharia > Epizoanthidae > Epizoanthus > Epizoanthus ramosus. The sequence goes on from JANVCJ010075622.1 coordinate 3,965, forward strand.
ACCAATAAAACTGGGCTCGAATCAATCTCGTACCCAGAGCCACGTGACCCAACCCGGCTGATCATGCAGCTATCACGTGTTCCCCGCGCGTCGCTAAAGAGAATGAACCAATGAAACACGAAGATTTCTGTCATGCCTCAGTTGCGCGTCCTTTGAAAATTTTAAAAAATCTTAGCGTCGCTTCCAATTCCAGTTCTGTGCACGTGGCGCTTGATTTTGTGCGGCGATCTGAGAGAGACAAGAAGACTGTTTTTAAAAAAGCAGAGGAGCCTATCTGTTAAAAATTCTCGAGTTCTTAACACTTACTTCATTTGATCGAACAATTATTAGTAGTGATGGCAGAACGAATTCCAAGACAAAGAGCAAGGCAAGCGCCAGCCCGTATAAGAGAAGGTAAGCTGAATCTAGTCGCTTTCTTTCAGTTACTGCATGAGTTAGAACATTTCGTTGCTAGTATATATATCAATCTTTCGAAGAAACAGTGAATTCATTTTTTTAACTGCTGATTTCCTGATTTGCTCAGCCGAAAAACTCATCCGAACATACCTCCATCACTCCATTTGATCAGTTCTAAAATATTTCCATCGATCACGTCTAAAAAAAGCAAATGGCTTTGTTGCAGATTTGAATCGAAGAATTCATGTTCACACGATCATCATCATGGGAGAAAAAACTTAGGGGTTTAAATCTGGTAAAACAAAGCAAGGCACTTTATTCTTGCCCAGCTCTCATGAAAGTGACCAGTGTGTATGGTAGCTTGATTATCAATGATATATAGTCTTGTTAAATGTTAGGCCACATGCATGGTTAGGCCAATGAAAGTAAATTTCGTTTTTCTTGTCAGCCACTAAAATATTTCCATCGATCACGTCTTCAAATGGCTTTGCTGCAGATTTGAATCGAAGAATTCATGTTCACACGATCATGGGAATTCATGGAATAAGGAAAAAATTCAGGGGTTTAAATCTGTCAAAACGAAGCAAGGCACTTGATCTTGCCCAGCTCTCATGAAAGTGGTGTGTATGATAGCATGATATAGTCTTGTTAGGCAACATGGTTAGGTCAATGAAAGTAAATTTCGTGTTTCTTGTCGGCCACTTTCAGAAAATTGCCGAGGGATTTTTTCATTTTTCATTATTTTTCATTATCAAACAAGTATGGTCGTTTTGAAGGCATAAAGCTGTTGCTCTAGATTATAGGATTATTATTTATATTATACTTTATAATTATAGGATCCTTGGCATTAAAGAAAGCAGGGCAGAGAAAGCAATAATAATATACCCTGAGCTTTTTTTGAGAAGATTTGCTTTGTCACAAAATCACTTGTTAAAATCAAAAATGGAATCGGACCAATTTTAAGGATTGCAATTAATATTAAATAATGAATAATGAAATTTTTCCATGTAGTGGCTTGAATCCCATGCAGGTGCTGACGAGAAACATGAAATCTATTTTCATTGGCCTTAGAGTAGTGATGTTTGTTATGGAATTCTAGGTCCAGTTTACCTGGCTACAGTTGGTCTCGGAGATTTCAAGTCTCACCCTCGGAGGCCGAGGGTTAGGGTTTAATACAAAAACTGGAAAGTCTGAGACTGGGAAAATTTGACATTGACAATTATGAGACAAACTATACTTTATAGTCCCAAGTTTCTGTGTGAACCGGGCCCGGGGGTACAGCATTAATCTTTATACAGAGGGGGGGGGGGAGGCTCCACCCAGAATCTGGACCCCTTACCGTTTTATATACCACTTTTAGCCAAAAAGGTGACCCTTTAAAATACCTTGACCTAGAATAAGGGAGTACCTCCCCCTGGGCCCTGGGATCACTCTTCATCTTTTTTTATACTAACAAAAGACACTAAAGTGGTTTCTCTCTTCTAAATGGAACTTTTCTGAAATTTCTTTGCATTGCAGAGGAGAAATGGTATCTTGTAATGTATGAGGATGATGAAATATTCAGAGTATTGCCAGAAGATGGTGTTCAACACATTCTACCAGATGCAGATGCAGATTGTGAAATTCAAGTGGGCGATATAGTCAGCGCTGTGTGGCTACCCACTAATCAATATTATGATGCAAAAGTGGTTGAGATAGGGAGTAAGTATACTTAAATTGTTGAAATATTTGTAGTAAATCATCATCATCAATACTTTGATCCTTGTTTGCAAGGTAATTGAAACTTTGACATCCTTTGTTTATCAGTTGTGCATGTTTAAAAATGAGTGAAATCATGGGTGATGTATGAATACAAAAGGTGTTATAAAGATGTTATTAATCTGGTTTCTGTATTAACCCAAAATATTATTTTTGAAGTATTTTGATGTAACAAAGATGTTATAGCCAGTAAAATAAGCATTAGATTTCTACCTCCTCCCCAGTAGGGGAGATATTTATGGCATATTCATTTTGTACAAAGTTGTTTTATTGCAAGCAAAATTTTTGCACAGTATCTCACAGTACAACAAATTTTGAAATTAACAAACTTTCCAGTGGATTTACTGTACAGCAGGCTTATAACAATGAACAACTCTCCATTCACAGTTTTGAGTTTGACTGTAACCAGCGACTATTTTTTTAACTTTTAGCTGATAAGTCTGCTGTCATGAAGGAGAGAGTACGATTGGAGAAAGAAAAGAAGACCAATGAGAAACAAGCAAAGGCTGCAGCACCAAAGGCTACAGCAGCAAAGGCTACAGCACCAAGGAGAGCAGCACCAAAGACTACACCACCAAGGGCAGCAGCACCAAAGACTACAGCACCAAATGCAGTAGAAATAGAGCAACGTACAAAGGCGAGAGAAGAAAAGAAGAAGAAAAAAGAAGCTGCACAACAACAGCAAATGTACCTTATTGAGGCAAGAAAGCAGCAAGCAGCAGCCAGATGGAATTCTGAAGACCAATCTGCAGAGTCAGTTTCAGGATCCTCCATAAATATGCCAGCTGCCACAGCATCAAGCAATATACCAAGTGCCACGGCTGCAAGTGGTATGCCCATTGCCACATCTCCATACAGTGTACCAGTTACAACCCCTAGGTCCAGCAACATTCCACTTGCCACAACTCCAACCAGTATGCCAGTTACTACAAACCCTAACAATACACCTGTTGCCACACCTTTAAATGCCAATGTAACTCCCAAACGGTCATACCCAACACAGCAGTCCAAGTCAAATACTAAGAAGTCAAAAAGAGGGCCCCATTATCACAGTTGTGAAAGTAAGGCAATTGCATTATCTGATGATGAAGATTTCCTTGAATGTGAAAGAATTGAAGAATTCAACAATGAGTGTTGCAAGTCCCTACGACAAGACAACAATGCTCTCAGGGCAAGGCTACAGAAGCTGCATCGCAGGTTGGCGATTGCTTGTAAGTCCTAAAACATTCATAAATATATCATAAAGATAGTACAACTACATTTATTACCTTGGGTCATTAAGACAATCAATGTTTTGAACTTTACTTGTAAATATCAGGCATGTTAGTGGCCCGAAAATTCCTAAAAATCCTGCAGTATTTCCACTTGCCCTAAAGTACCCTACCTTTTCAGCTTTTCTTTTCCTCTATTTTTTTTCTTTTTTCCCTATGATTGCACAGGACATGTCATTGATGCTAGTGGTTTCAGATTTCAATGATTTCCCAATTTCACCTGAATTAAATATCTAAAATAGCCTCTTTTCCCAACCATTCGTCCCTAAAGGTTGCTTAACTTTTTTAAATATTGTCACAAGGTGGCAAGCATGCCTGAAATATACTAAAAACAGTCGGTAGTATACCAGATAAGAAAATATTAAAGATCAAGTTCATTATCTTATGGGACAAATTACTTCAGATCTTCAGAAATCACATTTTCCCTCAACAGTGCACATGTAAACTTGTGTTGTAGTTCATTTGTATATTAGGTATGTCACAGATTTTGTCTTGTTATTTTAGTGAAAGCAAAGACTAGTGGTGAAATTATCGACCACCATCCCACACCTGGAGTGCTAGACCCAGCCTTAGCTGCTGAATATAAGGTATTACATTATTTATCTAAATTGATTATTTTATTATACAATTAGTGTTATAGCCGGATTTCATGTCAACATGGAGTATGTCAACATACTACGTAATTTTATCATATTATTTTTATTGGGCCCAAGAAATAGCTGACACACAGCATTATCTGCACACATGGCAATAAATAGGTTTTATAGCTAATATGATCATGGTAAATAAAGGTATTTATTTAGTATAACATTGCATACCACACCAGCCTTTTGCACTTTCCAAACTGTATGCATGTACATGTAATTGTTAACATGCTTCTGTTTCATGTTAGGGGACCTGCGACGTGAAGGTTGCTAAGGATGTTGATTTTTCCGTTAAGCGCGCGCTTGCGCCATCTTTATCTCATCTTTAATTCATTTTATGCGAGAATGTGTAATAAAGACACTATTATTATTATAAATTATTATCTACAGATGGTGGAGGTTAAAGAAGGATCTGGTGTGTATTGGTACCAACACCAAAGAGCCTACTGCAGCACATTCAACAAGTGGCAAAGCTATATCAATGCTGCCTTGGACTTCTTCTTTACAAGGGACACATTAGCAGTGTCCTGTACCATGGGAATTGGCAAGAAGAGCAAGACAAAAAAAGCACATATTGCACTTTGTCCAACAATTGTGCACACACTTATTGGTACGTCCAGCTAATATGTTTTATAGTATAATGCTTTATTAGCTTTTTATTCTTAAGTTTTTATCATTCTTATTTATAATTTATTTTTTTATCAAAAGTACTTTGTCAGTTTTGTTTTAAAAGTTTTATGTTTTCTTGGTATGTGTAATTTTTTAAACCCTGTTAATCAACTTGCCCAAAGTTATAATTTCAAAGAATGCTGTTCCTCAAGATACAATTAAGTGGCTTGCCTAAAATCATTTTTCTAGTAGCCAACTTTTCATTCAGTGTGGAGGGGATTGCTTAGGAGATGAACAGAGATCTGTGCATGCCTTGCATGGTGTAGTATGTGTACTTGTTCACCCTAATTAACTTGTGCTTTGTATATATATCTTTATATTTTTGTACCATTTTCTTATTGTTTATGTGAATTATCACTTCATTTCCTAATTCTTTTTTCATTTTATTTCTTCTATTTGCACCCAATAGTTATTCTAGGTATCTAGCTGTCACCTCACCTTATTTCAACTTTAATTATATTCATGTAACAGAAACTGCACTGATTCGGTGAAATTAATATATATGTTGTTGTTGTCTTGACAAGTGTTTTGGCAGAAAATTATGTAGTAAGTAAACATTAGGCATATGCCCATATGATTGGAAGGATCAAACATTTAACCTCCTAAAATTTTGAAAAGCACTACAGACTGCACATGTAGTAATTAAAGTAACATAAAACCTGCATAATTCAATTACTGCAGTAATATAATATATGTACTGTATACATTCATTCTAACAAACCCTCTCCCTCTATTTCACCATGGTCATTATATTTCAATCATGCTTCTGAAAGTATGTTTTGTATATATTACTTTCAGGGAAAGTGTGTTCCAAATTTCCGGGTGAAGTGACACCTAGTCAGCTTGTGCAGAAAATAAATATGAAGTGCGTTGAGGCAAGGAGGCCGATGCGTGTTAGGGTGGAAACAAAGAATTCCTCAGCATCGGCTTCAACATCAGCTTCAACATCAGCTTCAACATCAGCTTCAACATTGGCTTCAACATCAGCTTCAACATCAGCTTCAACATCAGCTTCAACATCAGCTTCAACATCAGCTTCAACATTGGCTTCAACATCAGCTTCAACATCGGCAGTAAACACCAGCAATGTGCCACTTGCCACAATCCCGCATCCAGGAGCATTTTCAAGCTCAGATGATGACAGTGACACTGACTACTGATATGACATTGAGAACTCTTGAAGCATGCACAAGAATATTTTATCTGAAAGTTTCTCAGATGTTCAATTAAATTTAAATGTGTTTACAGTATTTTTTATAATTGAATCTGCAATAGCATGATTAAGAGTGTGTTTTGTTGTAAGTAGTAAAATATTGATTTCATGCATGCATATCTTGAAATTTTGAGATTAGATGTAGTTGTTCTCTGCTTTTATAATTGTTTGTAGTGGTAATCAAGTGTTAACTATTTCAAATTGTGAGGCAGTTTTTCTCGTACGTCTTAATATAGATTTATGATTCGTTTTTCCTAAAGGACAGTTCATTATTTATTATTTATTTATTTCTGTAAAGCACTTTTGGGCTTTTAAGGAAAAAGAGCTATAGAATGAAATAATTTATATTATATATTATATTTAAAAAAGAGGCTTGACTATATAGAAAATTTATCTTCCAAAACAGTAGGATTTTTAATTTGGCACTTATCATTAATCATGATTCTGGATGGCCGTTGAAAATTTTAAATGAGTTTAAGATGGGGTTTTGGAAAAATGGGAAAAAATCTTTAGTTATATATAGTTTTCTGACCCTGCAGTACTCCATATAAGTTCTGAACCACCCCTGAGATATTAATACTTAGAATTTGTATTACTGATCTATTTAATCTTGTTCGAAATTTGTATACTTTGTATACTTAATTTGTGTTGTCATTAAGTTATTTTGAAACTAGATAAATAAAGATTCTAGCATTCCTCCAGTTAACATTGTCTCCATGTGTCGAGTATATAAATGAAATAATATTATTACTGATGTGGCTGTTGAAATTATGAAGTAAAAATTGTTAACAGCATATTCTGCATTAATTCCAGTGCAAATAATTAAATATCATGTATATAATTATATATATGTTTGATGGCATATATACTAGTAATTAACATGATGACATTGGATTTAAAGATATGGAATTGATATGGGAAGAAAGCCATATCATTCCCATATCATTATTTTGTGAAGCAACTTTTCTTGATATGGGAATGATATGGGTTGAAGTGACATACTTGATATGGGAATGATATGGGATTATACCAACAAGCTATAAAATATATAGTGGGCTGGCCGGTAACAGATGCATGGGTTTGATATGGGCATCATATAGCCCATATCATTCCCATATCATATAGTTCAGTATGGGAATGATATGGGTTAAAATCGCATTTACTGATATGGGAATGATATGGAATTTTGTCAAAAACCATAAATTCCCATATCATTGAAACAATGAGTAAGGTACATATGGGTTTGATATGGGCCATATAATTCCCATATCAAACCCATACCATTCCCATATCTTAATCCATATCATTCCCATAGATGGGCCATAGATGGCCCATATCATCATGTTTGGTAAGGGAAGTCTTGCAGTTGTGTGGATTTTTTACTTGTATCCGTTGTTCAAAGAAGGTAAATAATTGCAACTTTTTTTCCTTCTTCTTGCAGCTATTAAAATACACACCTACATCTGCGGAGAAAAACCTGTTGAACGAACACAGCAAACAAGCTCACGAGTTTGCACGAGCAGACAAATTCCTCTATGACATGTCAAGGTAAGTGTTATTGTTGAGAATTATCTCCATACATTTGCACTAGTAACAGACACTCCAACAGTACCAGTAACTGCATTTTAGTACTGATGCAGGTTCTTTAAACCCATGTGTGAAAAAACACTTACTACTGAATCAAATATACACGAAATGGAAAAGCTATGTAATAATTGGTATTCACTTACCCAATTGCCCTATTTCACTATTATGTCACAGTTTGTTGACATTTTAGAAATTTAAGAAAATCGCAATCAAGTTGCAATTTATTGCCTTTAAAAAACATATAAATTATTGTTTCTGTACATTTCAATTAATTTTCAAAATGAAATTTGTGAAGTCCCCTTTGATTTTGGACTTTTAAAATCTATGTTGCTGCTGCATTGTGGGATTGAAGTGGGGAAAACAAAATGTAAACAAACCACATTTCAGCCCAGTTCAGACACCAGAGAAGCTGTGATACAAACTTGCTGTTGTATTTCCTTGTTCACATAATCGTAGGAATCAAATATAACATAAGGTTGGTGGACCTTTGATAAATCGCCTTTTGTTTATACCATTGAAAAACCTATGACATAATAGTGAAATAGGGCAATTTTATCCCATTTCTAATTGGATCAAATTACATGTAATTTGCATGTGCAATTTTGTTTTTAAAATAGTTTTTGTGATTGGTGTTTAGTACATGTGTTACATTGTCTGTAGCCAGCCCAGACTGAGGATTCCAGCCATATACAGCATCCATGATGTATTCAATTCTTTATAATTTCCTATTTATTACATGGCCAACCAGCCATGCAGGCACTAAATTAAAATAATTTGGGTTTTGTTACAATAATTAATAATTACCGTGCATTTTGTTGTTGTTGTTGTTATTGTTGTATTAGTTAACACAGTGATGTGGACATCCACTTTATTAGGGTTGCACACTACGAACACAGACTGAAAGCTTTGTTTTGTAAGAAGCGTTTTCCTGAAAGAATGGGAGAGATTAAACCCAAAGTGCAGGGTAGGTCAACGTTTTACAGTTTCATACATGTATGTTATGACTATAATTATTATCACATGTTACATGTATATATGTAATTATATTATTATTATTTGTAATTATTGTGTCATTATCGTTGTGTTAAATGTGATTCACAATTTTATTTACTTCATTACTCACTACTAATTAGCTCATACCCAAGCATCTTTATTTTCTCGTTCACTTAGCTGTGTTGGACTCGTGCAAAGAACTACAGAGAAGCAAGAGACTGAAGACTCTGTTGGAAGTGGTGCTTGCTTTTGGTAACTACATGAACAGGGGGGCTCGTGGAAATGCAGCAGGGTTCAAACTTAACAGCTTGAATAGAATTATTGATACAAAGTCTAGCTCCAACACTAAGGTCACGTTGCTTCACTACCTCATCATGGTCTTAGAAAGAAAGGTTGGTTATTTTAATACTTGTGCAGACCCACAATTTAGCATGTCATTCATTAGTAGCCATTGTGCTGTGGAAGCCATGAGAACTACACAATTTATTGTGTATTTATTTGAATGCTATATTGTCGTACAAATAACTACAACTATTTACTTTTTCAATGCATAACAAAAGCTAAATAAAAACAATTTTGTGTTACTGTGACAAATTACTTTAATCTAAATTATAGCCAATCGAAAGGTTGCAATTCAGTATTCTTATTTCCATTTATACATGTCGATCCAAGAAGTATTTGTAATCAGGTAGAGATCTTATTGGTACATGTATATGATGATGGTTTGTTGTATCCTCTTGCAGTATTACATAGTGAATTACATGTAAAGGAACGTTAAATTACAGGCTAATCGAGAGAATAATGGTTTGTACATGTACTTGACTTGTGCAAAAGAACGCAGCACACTTTGTGACCAACAATTACGACCCGTATACCAGCACATCGGGGCTTGTGTCTTCCCTCAACTGGCCCACCCTCGAAAACAGGCGCCTGCTAGTACAAGTCCTTATGTTCTACAAAATTCGCAACAACTTAGTCCAGGTCCATTACTCCATTTCCCTACCATCATCAAAGAAAATCCCCGTCCTATGAGATCTAATCCCTGTAAATACAGTAAACTACGCAGTAATGTGCTTGCTTTATCCTGTACTCCTTCTTTCCTCGTTCAATAAGAACCTGGAACTCTCTCCCTGCATCCGTTGTGTCTGCTCAATCCACAAATCAGTTCAAGTCCGCCTCTGTGGACATGCAATAATACGTAATTAATATATCAAACACGAGAAAGAGTGTTTCATCACATTTCAAACACCGAGAACACTGTTGAAAAAACGACTGGTATTGGAGCTTTTTTCAACTGAAGTTCGAGGTGTTTGAAATGTGATGAAACACACTTTCAAGTGTTTGATATAGATTCTAAAACAATTTAAGTTTTGGTTGTGAATTAACATATCCAAAACTTAGCAGTTTTTCATGACATATCAAAACACGTCACGGTATTGGTTTTCTTTTGTGTTTGCTTGATGAATTATTACTGAGTTTGAGAATGCTAGATATTAAATATATTACAGTGGATCAGTGTTCTCAGTTAATCATAAATCTGTCTAACATAATCTGTTTGACCTTATCCAGTCAATAATCCTCTAGTATGAGGAATATAAAGAAATTTAATATTCATCTCCCCAGCTTTGACTTTCTTGTAAAAAGCTGCGTGTAATAATGCGATAGGTTGTCAGTAAAAGTAAATAAATACAATTAATGCACTAGAAATGATTGTGACTTAGTGAATTATTTCAAAATCTGTGTTTTGCATTATCAATCTGCATATTCCTATATGCTAAAATAGTATTCAAGAATTAAAACAACTACATTTAAGAGAATAAATTTGTGATTAATTTGGTTAACAAGCTTTAAACGTTCATGTCTGTTTGCTATTGACGAAGGAGAATCGCAATTAAAATGTGTCTTAACAGCTGCTTTAAAAGATGCAATTGTTCTTCTGGTGTTCGAGAAACTAATACATTTTAAATTTGTAATTTTTTTCTTTTGTTAGGGCCTCCCTGAAAATCACAATCACGTGAGTGGAGCATCCTACTAAAATATTTATTTATTTCAGTCTAACGCAGCTGGACATGGTTGGTGCAATCTTGAAGAGTCCAGTCATAATTAAAACGTCCTTTAATCATGCCACAACGTTAAAAAGTCTTTGTATAATTAAAAGTCTGCAATTATTTTCTTGAATTCTGGAAAGATTCTATAGAAAAGCAACCCAACTCTTAACATTTTTAAACTTGTTGGTTTCACCACTGATGAAATATGAAAGTTAGTGTTATAATTATAGATAAGCAATCTGACTATTGGCGGAGAATTTCAGTAGAAGTCAGAACATTTTGATCATACTGCCAGTTTGTAGAACATCTAGAAGAACTGTAAGTTTGGAGGGAAATAAACAAATCATTACCTGAGATGTTGTTCTTGAAGATTGGCATTTGTTGTGGGAAAGACTTCAACGTTGTACGAACCATGCTGGAATATGTTATCTCCGTGACAATATCACCTTCAGGTTCTGTCTCATTTCTCAGGAATTAATACTAAAAGGAATAAAAGACATTTATAATCATCTCCCGATCGAGCTTTGACTTTCTTCTACAAAGATGCGTGTAATAAGTACAGATGAGTACAGTCAGTGCTAATACTTTTTGTTAAACCTCCATCTACGTAGCAATTCGTGTCTGGATAATTTGTAGATTCTTAGAATTGTCTCCTGATACTGAGAAGTAATAAGCAGTGTTTTTGAGTGCAAATGCAGTTGTCAGCAAGACGTGATGATTTGGTAAGTAGAAGTACTTGTGCCAGTGAGCCAAGAGTAGTGGTTGATTGTTCTGAATGTGCTGATGGTAACCGGTTGTATCATTCTCTTTCCCAAGTATCCAGAGGTTCTGCTTCTTGAAGAGGAGCTCTGTCATGTTAGGATAGCAAGCAAAGTTAAGTAAGTGCAGTCTCACAGTGCTGGTATTGGAGGAGGTGATGCAAGAAGCTTTTGCTTATCTCTATCATGGGTGGAGGGGTTGTATTTCTGTCCCTCCAAGTACGTTTTCCTAGGCAACTGCTAAACGTCTGAACTAAACACCATGCGATTTCGCTAACATAATTTTGTTTACAATATTTAACTGGAAACATTTCTGTGTGCCAAGCTACGTTTAATGGGTAGGAGTAGGACCCTTACCATTTCAGTTGAGCTGTGCTGCCATAGCCCCACCTCGATACACTGTCGGAACTTCGATGTGCAGAACTGTTGTGTACCAGAGTAGTGTCAGGGAGCAGGACAATACACATGCCCCCCCCCCGAGATAGGGAACTCTGCTCTTACACATACAATTGTTTGTGCATGGTACCACTTCCACCCTCCCCTCCCCCTATTTTTAAACACCTATTCCCGTTTTCCCTATTATTATTGTTATTGATATTGTTATTGTTGTTGTAGTTTGGGGAGTCCTAGTGACGAAATGGCGTGATAGTATATAGCACACAGTGTATTTCATTCTAGATTTTGCCTTTAGTTTTTGATTTTTTGAATTTATTAGAGATTTTCTGAAATTTATCTCCAGCGGAGACAGAGGGCTGCAGTCTCTGCGGCCCGTTCCCTTAGTGATATACGTTGCAGTGAACTGACAATCTCGTTTGTTTCTCTTTAGTTTGGTGGAACTAGAAAGTGAACACCAGGCAGTAAAAAAGGAGATAAAAGAAGTCGAAAAGGTGAACAAGATATTTGTTTTAGTTGCCAAATTAATGCATCTTTTGAGGCAGAGAAGTCTAGTTTATTGCTTTTTTGTATTCCTGGAGTATAATATATTTTAATGTTATTGTATTTGTTAACCGTGACAAGCGAATACTGTTCCACAGTAAGTATAGTGTAGTGCTGATTGAGTTTCACAAAACTCAGTGTGTGTAACTAATACGTTAAGTAGATCAGGGAGTAGCTCCCATGAGGCAAACCAGGCAGATGCCTCGGTGAAATGGACTCTGTGGTTAAAAGCCTGTTAATAAGAGAGAGGTTATTGGACTCTTTAGGCTTGAACGTGTAACTGTGGAGATATAATATTAATTAGATAATCTGGTCTTTTCTTTGTAGATAAAATGTGGGTTGACACTGACTAAAAAACGTTATTAAAAGTTTTTCTTGTTTATTTGTCACAACATTCAGGAAGTGGAATTTCAAACCAAGAGGAAGGACCGAGCACCATCTGATCAGTTTGTCCCCTTAATGGGCTCTTTTGTCAAAATCGCGCAGTTCTCCCTGTCTGAACTTGATGACACATGGAAAGACATGAAACAGCGAGTAAGTGATCTTGAAGCAGCAGTTTCACGGCATAGCACATGCGTATGTAATGTCTCCGGAAACTAACGAAAACTAGTTTATATATGCTACTATCGACTAATATGAGCGGCTCGAATATAAACCTGTGTTTCCTAGTACACTATTTGGTCGGATGGTCTGTTTTAGGGGGCGATTGAAGCAGATTATAGTAATGTGTTGTGAAGTGAATTTAGTGACTAATACGGGCGAGTCGAATATACATGTAAACCTGTGTTTCCTAGTACACTGTTTGGTCGGTTGGTCTGTTTTAGAAGGAGATTGAAGCAGATTACGGCATAGAGCAAATTATTAAAACAGTCCTCAAATGCATCCAACATCGACGAATTTGGTTAATCAAAGGTTTTCCGTTCAAGAAGGTTGTTTAATACTGATATTCTTTGGCAATATGGAATGTGAGATGTTATTTTCAGAAATCAGATATTTATTTACATGTCAGTAGTATAACCGTGAAACCGTGAAACCCTTTACAGAGTGTCTGATCAGTGTGTCTTACTTTCAATGGTATCACAAAGCGTTTGATAATACGGTTAAATAGGTAAGTTGCCAATTAAACTGGGCAAGAAACATGCACTCATGTGATTCGTAAAATAAGGGCTATTTTTATAAACAAATTCCAAATCAACTTTTGTTCCAAAACCTCTGAACAGAGAATAGGCGACAATGGCTACGATCCAGGCAGGCTGTGTCTGTGGAGCCGTGTTGGTTACGATTGTGTTGGTGTGTATCACCACTGAATTCCAAGAGTACTTGGGCCTTGTGTTTAGTGTACAATGTATTTCTTTTCACAGTACGGCAAGATTGTGAGCCTGTTTGGAGAAGATCCGAAACAGCTGCAGTCTGACGAATTCTTTGGCATTTTCAACTCATTCCTCGTCTCCTTTGCGGTAGGTGCAGTTCTTATTAGAGTACAGTTTTTCTTATTCGAGTACAGTTTTTCCGCAAACGGCAGAGGGTGATCACGATAATCTGGGTTTTTGGCGCGTTTTCCGTTCGGGTGTTCGTTGCGTTTGATAGCAACGCGTTTACGTGAAACTTCAAGCAAGCGAAAGTAGCGACCTATGTCAAACGGCGGACGGTTGTCTGACGTTTTCTGTTCGCGGTATACATGTATACGGTGCTCAATCTCATTACTGTGAAACCTTTTGCCCAGTAGATAAACAACAGGACACCTTACTTCCGTGTTTTGTTTGAGGTCGTTACAGTTACAAATGTGTTATAAATTATTTATTGCAACAGGAGGCGAAACACCAAAACGAAGAGATGAAGAAGAAGAAAGAAGAAGAAGCGAGGAAAGCAAAGGCACTCATCGAGGTTAGTAACTGGTTGTCAGTTGTTCGTGAAACCATTTTGTTTGAATGGTGTATTTTTGCCCTCGTGTGGAACTTATTATGTATTTAAAACTTAACAAAGTTTTGGTGGCAGATCATTCCAAAATATAGCTCCAAGGTTTTGCAATGGACTACCGAATGATATCAGACGTGCAAATCTCCTCTGTAATTGTAATAAATTACTCAAGACATTTTTATTCCGCCGTTTTTTAAGCAGTATTTAATTAGTTGGACACGGGGTGGGCATTCGATTTGAGGACGCTTTCCATTTGGCAGGTCTGGCTCTGGCCATCCTGCCACCAGTCGGCCGGAATTGGCCAGTCTTACCAGAACCAGTTCCGATAGTTGTAGCGTGCCATTTGAGAACTGGCTGGTCGGGCTGGGCAGACCCAACAAGTGGAAGGCGCCCTTCAGTGGTCTTGTGTATTAATTTTTCGTACTTTGTTCACAGCAAAAGGAAAGAGAGAGACAAAAACATGCAGCCAAGAAAGTTATCGAAGGCAAGAAACCACCACAGAAAACGGTAACTGATTCTCGTAAATCAAAAGGCGATAATAGAGGGGAATTTGATGATCTTATCTCGGCACTAAGGACAGGGGACGTATTTGGTGATGAAATCAGCAAATTCAAAGGCCGTAGAAGGCCGAACCAGCCCAAGACTGCTCTTAAACCTGGGTTATCCGAACGTGAGAGGCCATCTCCTAAGATGGATCACAAGTTCTAATGTAGAAAATCATGATCCCCGCGGGTGATTCGACTGCAGACCTGGACATTTGCTACAGTACTGTGCAGTTCACGACACCATGATGGCTAGGTGAAAAGAATAGTGGATGTAACTCCATGGCGTTTCGACCATAAGAGAGCACGCTGCTTGGATACATCGCTCTATCCTTTGAGAATTATACTCGTAAGGCTAAAAATACAGACATTGTAGCGTGCGAGGGAGAAGTGTAGCCATATTTTACTTGTTCCAAAAAGCAGTAAACGCCTGCATATCAAGTGTTGAGTTTTAACAAGATGTCGCGAAACTATAGTCAATTTTATAACAATCTGGTTTTCAATAAAATATCGAATAATAACTGAAGAATGAAGCTTTAGTATTTTGAGATATTAAGATTTTGATATTATTCTTATTAGAATGTGCTAGTAATACTTTCAGTTGTCAGAAAACATGCTAAAGTGCAAAAGGCCTTTCTCGGTACAGCACGTATTTATTGAAATTTGAAGTCTTTGTAGGCCCGCTCTTGGCTTTGTTACATATAGTCCCCGCTTTCATGAGACTTGTCTCCGATGCCATCGAATTATTTCACTCCATTTCTGCTTGTCATTATGAAACGTTCTACCATCCTTCTACACAGTATTAACTATCGGAAAGTGGCAGATCTTATGATGCACAAGTTTCATAACAAGAATAATAATGGAAGGCCGTGTTTGGCCCTTCTATAAAGACAGTATGCGGTGTAGTCATACAGACAGTGCGACAATTTTAGATGTGTCCTGTTTTCGGTTATAAGGAAATACACCGGACAACTTAGTGCTATGGCGAGTTTGTTTTGCCATCAGTTGACAATCCGGTTAGTTACGTTGTATAAGAAATTTTAGGCGAGTCTGCAAATTGCTGATGCCCCCTTTTACAACAACAATTGTCGATATACAAGAGCAAACCTTTTTGCAATTTTCCAGGGTGGCTTCGCAGTCCAAAGCCATTGCAATGTAAATTTAGTTGTACCGAAAGATAAGGTTACAGCAGACATTGGAGCTTGGACGGCAAAATATTTGTGTTGAGAAGGAACTTTATCGACCGAAGTGTCAATGTAGCAATATGTATAGCTTGTAAATGTCCGGTAAATCATGTAGATAGCACTTCCTTTGTGGTATTGATACCAAATAAAAGAATAAGTAATTTTAAATAAGATACTATATGGTTTTCACAATTCTATACGGTTTGACGAATTTTTTTGCTACAGGAAATAAGTTAAAGATCTAGAGAAACTTGGTAAAATTTTATATAATTGCCCATCTTTTGTTGGGACAAAAGGCTAATGTTGTAATTATCACACGTTTTTGTTTTGGATCCTTTTCTTCTCCCATAATGAACCCTTGTCGCACACAACTGACAGAGCCTCGGGAACTGTTGAATTCATGTTTCAACAAGTACTGCTCT
>JANVCJ010075623.1:0-11906 GCA_026413505.1 Epizoanthus ramosus
TAGCACTGCTAGTCGAAATATTGCCATTAAACCTGCCTTAAAAGTGATGTTGTCGTGATAGCCCTGCAGTCAAAATTATTTTTTACTACTTTATTAATAGAGCGCTATTTATATCACTATCCAATATAGCGCTTTACAACTTTGTTAAGAATAATTTACAATATATATATCCTAATAATTATAATTTACAATATCTACTCCATTCTAAATAAAATATAACAAAAATTAATAAGATGAAAATAGATAATAATAAAAGCACTCTAACTTTAAGAATAGATTTTAAAAAATCCAAAGGGGTAGCAAATTCAAACAAACGTCAAGAAACGTGTTTACTGATAAACAACAGCTACTAGAAAGCTTTTGGAGAAATATTAAACACACTGCGCGAAAGCTCAAAAATATAGGGTTAAGCAGTGATTATGTTGTAGTAAAACAGCATTGTCTAATCAACTGAGAACAGTCCGGCCCGATTTCACTGGAGGACTAGTTTTCGGTCACTTGGTCAAGTGTGAAGGGCTCTACCGTTATCAACCGACGATCATTTTACAGTGTTCATCTTTGTAAATATAGAAATGTTTCTTGAGCACTAGCCACCAAATGTGCTCGAAAGTTTTGTTCGTGCATATAAATACTAAGGTAGGAGTACCAGTAGTTCTTATAGTTCTTAGCACTTTCGGAATCACCAGAAATGGAGAAGTAGTGAAAATTTGGGAGATTTATCTGAAAAAAAGCGATGCTGGCGAAGTTTCTAAAATTAGAAACAATATTTTGTAGATAATTATGTTATAGGAAAGGAATGCACATGTATTTGACATTTATAGAAATCTGTGCGGTAACAACAAAAACAATGGAGACGTCTCACGTATTTCCGTTCTTTTCATTCTGATGTGGGCAATCTGACACATTACATCCCTAAAATTATATCAGCATTGAACCCCGTTTTATACATTTGTAAATACACTAGTGTTAGACTCGCTCTAATTCTTTTTCGATTTATATAAATGACATTCCCAATTTACTGAGCCAAAACAAATGTGTCGATATTTGAATAGAATATGAAAACATAAATTGTTTGATGTATGCTGATGACCTTATTCGCCAATAAATCGAACATGGTTTTAAAAATAATTGGTGGCTAAAACAAGCTATGCGTTTTTATTGTCAGGCCTCAGGAGACGAATTAGCTATAGCCGAATCTCAGACTTACTTAGGCCCCAGTTTACGTGAATAAACACCTGATCTCGTCCAAAGATCTCGAATTTGTTTGTATTAGTAATCACATGGTTCCGAGTGCAATTTGGAATAAATTAGCACAAGTACATTTTTCAAAGACTAACAAAATTGAACGAGCGTATAAGCTTGTAGCAACTCGCTGTTGATTCCTTTGTGTGTTGTGTTAACATGTTCTTCTCTAGGACACACAACCATTCAAGTAAATCTGCTTCGATATTCTGGTTTTAAAACAAAGTCAAATTTTTCTTGTACAAGACACAAAATGGGCGTTTGTTCCTAACCTCGTTCCCAGTGCCATCCGCGCATTAGTAGCAGCAATCTGATTGGCTCAATCACTGGCCAATCAGCGTTCAATTTTACTTTTCTGCACTCAATTTCAAAAATCTGCACTCAATTTCAAATGAACTGCACTCCTTTCGACCAATCAGAACTGAGAATTTTTTGTTACTGCATGTATGCTTGTTTTAAGGTGCTTGTTTTAAAACAAACCACTATCAGTTAGTGGATGGGCCTGATTCATGGCCGGCGCGTAATCACACTTTGGCAGAGCTCTTTCCCCTTTTTTCATCCCCCACCTTTTCCCTTTTAAAAAGACTAAAACGAGATCTGGGGACGAGATCAGGTCAGATTGTCATATAATACTGCACAACAATTACTCAAGATTCTGGCTTTCTGCCAAATACGCCATAACACATAATTATTTTAAAAATACTTCAGTAGCATGCAGCAGATTAAATCAGATTCATAGATAGCCGGACAAAAGCGCTCTTACCAAATAAGAAATGAAAACAAAATGCATTTCTGAGTGGAAAATAATCTTTGCCCTTTCTGAAGTCCCATTTTAATACACGAGCACATTTTTGCTTGACAAGTGTCCTTGTCAATTTTTATTTACTCGTGTTAATGACAAGTTTTTCTTTGGCATTTTTTGCTCTGACCGTGTGAACGAATAAACAAATTTTGGAATGAAAAGATGGTGCGAGTTGAAAAGTACGAGTTACAAAAACAAGAGTTTGCTATATATTAAATAAATAGAAAATATTTCACTTTCATGTTGGGTACGTGTTGAGACCTACCAGATCAATCCAAATCACATGTAGCATGCATAGGTGTAGACTGCTTTGATGTATTTCACAAGCCTCGGACGTTCACATGACGGCGAAAAATACCATTCCAGAAGAATTGTTTCTAATTCTAATTGATACTCAGTAAAGTTTAACACATTTAAACCGAGGCGGTGCTTTCAGTACGGTAGTTTAGAGAAAAAGAGGAAATGAAATCCCATTCCAGCGTAAAAATTACCGAAAAATTGCCACCCTTGTCTAAACTTCCCTAATTTTACATGTCAGAAACGCAAACATTCGACAATCAGGGACGAACCGGAAGGAATTTCGAAAGAAAATTATTTTTGTCAAGTGGCAAAAAATTCCTTCCAAATCAGTACGTCGAGTCAATCCTGTTTCGCGCTGCAGCAGTCAATGGTGGAAATTTTCTTCATCAAAGTCAAACGTCTATTCCGTCAGTATTTAAAGGAAGAAAAGTTAGTTATGTGACTATAATTTTGCAGTAACAGGTATCAAAACTTCCAGTTAAAAGATTATCTTTAACGTTCCATATCGTTTTCCATGTTCCTGCTAACCTTGCTGTCGTGTGGATTGTGATCGCGCAAGCCGGACGGGGCCGGGATGGGAGTGGGAATGAATGTTTTGGCGCCAAAAGAATACTTGCCAAATTGCAAATTTGGCAGTGAACCTAATTTTCCCCGCCATATTTCAACTCGCAATCTCGCAACTCTCAACTCACACTTTTCAATTCGCAGATCCCCTGTACAATGTACTGCAAGTGCTCTTGACAAATTTTCTATCATACTCAGATTTCAGATTTCAGATTTCAGATTTTCTTTATTTCCACATAAAATTAATATATACTAATGAGGGGAAAAAATTGTGGGGGTACACGAATTAAAACCCGAGAAGGTTATTTGGGCATTCGTGCACCCTTTAGTTTAAAAATAATATTAGTGATATGCATGTTCAAATAACTTGATAGAAAGTAAAGGTAGATTATACATTATTCCTCTCTATAAATTATATAAAAATAATTGATAAAACAAAACAAAACAAACAATCAAACAAAATAATAACAACAAGAGATCTTCAGTGAGTTAATATTTGTAGTAGCAAGGTAATTTCTGAATGCTTTTTTAAAACAGTTTAGTGAAGGGGCGTTTTTGATAGTCAAAGGTATATCATTCCATACTTTGGTAGCTGCAAAATTGGTATTAAACTTTCCATAGATTGATCTGGGTCTCGGAAGATACATATTTTGATATGGAATATCAATAAAGTTGTACCGTAGCCGGGGCATTGTACACTTTAGCGTATTGTTTTCATTTATCATTATTCTAGTTTGCTCAGCAAAACGTATCCGAAGAGCATTCAACCCAAGGAAGATGCGTTATCCTACAAGGTAAGAACCGTGATATTGTTTTGTTTATGTAGTGCTTCTCGGGAAGTAAAAGTAAGGAGAACGAGGATTCCCAGTGCTAGTAAGTGTACCAGAAAGCATTACAGAGAGACGATAGAATGCTTTCACTTCAGGACAAATACACAAGAAACATCATGCGTAAGCACAAATGGTTGGTACAACTGACCATAATAAAAAAGATGGCGACTGGTATATTTACCCATAACTCTTAGCGCACGAAAACCCTAAAAACACTCATAAGAATGTACTGAAAGGTCCCAAAAATGTCAAACCTAGCATTCACAATGTTTTTAGTACAGGGATGAATTTCCCAAAAATATATGGCTTTCTGTTTGCCTATTCATTGTGTTAGGTTCGCAAGGTAAATATTGTGGTTAAATGTACAGCCACCATTGTTTTTATTATGGTCAATTATTGCACAATTGAATTATTAAATTGAGTCGGCATAGTTCTGTTAATAAATTTAATACTAAAGTTTTGTTGTTTGTCTTTTACAACATTAAGGGACCTGCGACACGAAGGTTGCTAAGGAAGTTGATTTTTCCGTTAAGCGCACGCTCGCGCCATCTTTATCACGAATATGGCGTTTCGAATCACGAATCGAACGCGTGCGCGCGCTCTGATTGGACGATATTGAGATTTGTGAATTTTTACTTCCGGTTCTTTCAAAGATAATAACTCCATAACGAATGCTCCGATTTGAGTTAAATTTTTGTTATAATTACCATTTGCAAATACAAAGAAAAGTATGTTTTCATATTTTCATTTTCTTTTTTAAAATGTGGAAAAATGCCACATCATGCACCTGCTGTCGCTAGAATCTGACGTCATGAGACATCAGTGAGAAATTGCGAAACATTATTTTGTTACAAATGTTCTTAGAAATAAAATGCAGTCAACTTTGTTCTCCTTCCATATTCGTGCAAGGCCCCATTATCGTTTATGCTATGTGACGCTATTTATGAGGTCATCAACAGAAAAATATGATCTCAAATAATTTTGAAATATCACGTTTATTCTCCTCGAAAGAGTCTACATCAAGCAAGTAAATAACTAGGAAAGTGTTGTTGGACATTCTTTATTGGAATATATCAGTTGGTTGTCTCAGTGTTAGCTAGAACCAGTCTTACTAAACTAACTGATTATTCAACTAATTCCATGCTTATATAACGAACACGTCGCTGAGTATTTAAGGAACATATTGCTGAGTATGTTAGATAAAAAGTCTTTTAGTTTATTTTGTTTACGGTGAATACAGCATTTTACTCTCACAATGACAACGTCAAGCTATTTCAAGCTTGTAGGTAGGATAATCCTGGCAATCAGAAGGTCAAAGGTTCAATTCCCGTCTCATAATTATTTTCAGAGATCTTAGCTTGAGGGGCATCTTTCAGTTTCATATCTCAAGGCCAGGCGTGAAATACAGCAATGTTTTTGTATTTTTAAAATACACAAAAAATGTCACTCTTAAGATAGTTGTTATACCGGCTCTTTTATGTCGGTTCTGTCGGTACAACACATACTAAAATGATATATTGTTCTTTGACTTTGTGTCAGGTGAACCTGGACCTCCAGGACATCCCGGAGTACCTGGAAAACGCGGAAAAAGGGGTGAGTGTACTATGATTAGCTTTGTTGTTAGGTGAACCCGGACCTTCAGGATATCTCGGAGTACATGGAAAACGTGGACAAAGGGGTAAGTGTACTGTGATCCGCTTTGTTGTTAGGTGAACCCGGACCCTCAGGACCTCCCGGAGTACCTGAAAAACCATGACAAAGTGTAAGTGTACTGTGATCAGCTTTGTTATTAGGTGAACCCGGACCTCCAGAACAGCCCAGAGTATCTGGAAAACAGGGACAACATGGTAAGTGTACTGTGATCATCTTTGTTGTTAGGTGAAGTTGGACCTCCAGGAAAACCTGGAATACTGGAATACCAGGAAAACAAGGACAAAGGGGTATGGACGACTCGAAAAAGGGGAAAGTATACAATGCACGTTTTAGAAAAATGTGAATTTTATTTAGATGTAAAGGTGTTGACCTCCTATAATCTTTGATAATTAATTGCTCTATCTTTCGCTGTTGCAGGTCTTCCAGGCAAACCTGGTAAAAGAGGTACGTCTGTTTATTTTGGAAAAATCCAAATTCCGAAGTTGTATCCGAAAGATTTGGCGTTTCTTTGCTAGATACAAAAGAGGATTACGAACCCATTAAATACATACTCAGGCCAAATTTTCTTGATTAAATCTAAATTTACATTTGCATTCTTAAGGTTCATAATCTGTGCGTTTCTGCGCATGCAGCACACGGTCTTCTTTTCAATAATAGAGTTTTATCGTATTTGTTATCATGTTATCATGGACGACTAAAATAAGGTTTCGGTGTCCTTTTTCCAAAGGATTGTCTTGGAAAATGAATAAAGAGATACAAATGATTGCAAGAAATTCTAATTAAAATTTCATGTCAATTAGCCCGAAAAATCAATTTTCTGACTTTTCGTTTCTATCGTCAAGAAGAATCCGTTGAATCGGGACCGTGGATCCATGCAATGTCTGGGTTTTTTTTTCAAAGAAACGCGCCACAACTGTTGTCACGTTCAGTCTCAAAATGCAATTGGTAAAATATTCACTTTCCAATATAAGAACCATAACATTTTATGTTTTGTTACCGTTGCAGGACGAAGAGGAACTAGAGGGAGAAAAGGTATAACTGCTTGAAGAGTGTTTTATTTTCATGTAATAAATTCCTTGTTCATTACAGAGTGAATTGTTCTAAACAGGTAAACAAGGACCAGTAGGTACCGCAGGCGCGCCTGGGAAACAAGGACCCCGAGGTTTGTTGGCTTTTAATGTTGATTTTTTTACTTCTAGATTTTGGTTAGTAGCTTAGGAGGTCTCCAAACAAAATTCAATCTAATATGGGGGATCTTGAATTTTCCTCTTATCACATTTTAAAAAAACTTGGGACACACTCTTAATGGTGTCATTTAGTCTAAAACTCAATCACTTTTCAAACAACAGCTCGGGAAAGACCAAAAACACGAGAAACAATCGAAAGTTACAGTGAAGTCGATCCTGGATTTATCAATGGATATATTGTGAAATCATTTTGTATTCGAAATGTTTAGGGTTAAGGGGGTAAAGGGGGGTCTTCAATTTTTTGACGGTCCATTAAGGGGTCTTGGAGATTTTCCATGCGAAAATAATTTATCCCCCTTGCCATATTTAATTCAAAATGCAAAGTGATTGCAGTTTTTCCCTCAAATTGCCATTATTAAATACTGCTTTTTTCTAAGATAGAGTATGAGGAGCATATATCACACGATTTTTAGGCGAGCGATTTCCTGTTTTTGATTGATGACTGTACAGATATATTGACAATTTTTAGAGTAAAACATTTAACATTTGTGGATTATGTTACATCATAGGTCCGCTAGGCCCCCCAGGAGAGAAGGGTGAAATAGGTGTCGGCAGACGAGGATCAATGGGCGAGAAAGGCGAGAAGGGAAACACGAGTGTAGTTGTAATTGAAGGTGAAAAGGGTGACAAGGGTGACGTTGGTGATACTGGTTCCCAAGGCCCCAGGGGAGTCCAGGGGATCAAGGGAGAGACTGGAAACAAGGGAGTGAAGGGCGACGCAGGAGGTAAGATATAAACACACGTGTGTAAAGGCATTGCAGAATACTCCGAACCGTGCGGTGTTCGTTTAGATTCAATTCACTATAGATATATATACGATAAAAAGGATAAAAATATGATGTTTAAAACTAGGTCCTAACATTTTCGACTTATAGTCATCTTCAGGGTAGTGTAAATTTCATGCAGCATGCACAGTTATAATGATTTCAGGTTATTCCTGTGGAAAATAACTTCGCAATAAAACAATTCACCATCTCAACTGAACACATTGAGCTGAGCTGCTCCAAACGAGATTCCCCTGTCTAAACATAATTCGTAATCTTTACAAGATCAATATTCTAGTTTCTTCTAACTGAATGTGCTTTGCAGAAATATGTCTTTGGACGTTTCTTCTATAAAAGATATCTAAACAGTGAAATTAGTTTTTGCCTTGTATTTTCTTTTAGTTTATTTCACAACTTCTACGTATCAAAATCTATTTGCACCATCTATGATAATTTAAATAAAAAATTCCCTGACACTTATCAACTATCAGTATTCAGTATTTATCATACAAAAATCCATCAGATACCGTGTATTAAAAATTTTAAGAAAAGTCATACCTTTGTACATATAAAATATTGTTGGCAGTGATGCTTTTTTGAACAAGTCAGCTGACTTTTCTGTTTTTTCTAATGGATATTTATATGATTTTCTTGTTCACTGGTTCAGCAGTTAGTTTTTTCTTATGGCTGTTTGAAGATACGGCTTTTATCTTATCGTATCGAAGTTTGCAACACACTCGTTCGCTGTATTACTACATCCGACACTTATTATTGAATAATCCATAAATTACGAGGATTTACGTATACGCACGGAATAAAAGTGATAATACACATGTGTTTAAAGACCGTTTTAAAACATGTGTTTGATAACAATTTTCCTGACGTGGCACCCTACGCCGGCTCCGGACATCTAATTTCGCACTACTTGTGACTTATGTCTTATTAAATAATAAATTAATTAACCAGTGTAGTTATTTAATGAACTTGCTTGCGCGTTGTTTGATTACATTTTTGCCAATATTAGATAATTATGAAGTAAATATTAACTGATTATCTTCTGCCCTTTACCAGGTCAGAAAGGAGACCAAGGAGTAACAGGACATCAGGGACCAAAAGGAGAAACTGGCCCCCCTGGATGCTCTGGAACTTTGCTAAGTAAAGATGCCAATGTTTTTTGTTGTCACTGTCAATGTTGGTGCTGTAGTTATTGTTGTTGTGTTGGTGGTTGTACTTGCTGTTGTTGTTGTTGTTGTTGTTGTTGTTGTTGTCGTTATAGTGGTGGTTCTGGTAGTGGTAGTATTTGGCGAATTACTGATAGTGGTCACTAACATCGTTTCTATTAATCAGTATTCAGTGTATATATTAAACATCTAGAGTTTGATCAAGTTTTTCTTTCCGTTTTAACTGTATACTAACAATTATTGATATGCGAAGGAACTTGGCAGTTGCTGTAATTGACCATAATAAAAACGATGGCGACTGGTACAGTTACCCATAATTCTTAGCGCACGAAAACCTTAAAAACATTCATACAAATGCACTGAAAGGTCCTAAAAGCTTCAATCCTACCATTCACAATGTTCATAGTACAGGGACGAATTTCGCAGAAATATATGGCTTTCTATGTGCCTATTCGTTGTGTTAGGTTCGCAAGGTATTGTGGTTAAATGTACAGCCACCATCTTTTTTATTACAGTCAATTGAATGGCTAACAGGCTTAGAGAAGGTAACTACGTGTCCCATGATAACTATTTGAAATCCATTTCTTGAACCGATTCTCTTTCAAGTAACCTGACGTTTATACACCGTAAAGATGTTTCCGGTTTCTTCAGTGACCTCTTAGAATTTGTTTTATTTCACATGGAGACGTGCTTCCATCACCTGGATTCACACTTCATGTAAGTGTAAGAAAAGCACAAGAAATACTGCACTTGTGTTTCCTTGGTCCACACTACGTTTCCTTGGACAAACTACGATTTCTTGTTCTTGTGCTTGTGTCGTCTCTGTAATAAACTATCATATTGCACATCATCTGTGTATAGGCTCATTCTTTCATGAGTGATTCTTAATTGCACTACTTGTACAGGTATAAAGAAGAATTGATCTGTGAGCTGGTTAAAAGCGACAAAGAAGCAAAGGAGATGAAGAAGCAATACAATGAGAAGATCAAGAACATGAAACAGGAGGTGGAGAAGGCCAAGAGGGACGTGGAGGACACCAAGAAAGCCATGGAGCACGTGGAGTCCAAGGCCAACTACGAGATGTCCGAGAAACAGAAGCTAGAGAGTGAGTACAAGAAAAAACTGCATTCTGTGGAGGTGAAGCTGCAGGCACTAAAGAAAAAGCAAAAGGTAAATTTTGTCAAGTTACGTTCTAATTGTTTCGGAATAGGCTGAAACATTATTCCACTTGGAGTGTAACTGACCTTCTCTGAGCTGAAGATGCCGGTGTTGTGGTCTGTCACCGCCTCTCTATATTATAACGTTACTGTACATGGCCAGTATAGCGGCAGCCTGCGGCGCCTTCAATTCTTTCGGTTCGATCTCTGATTCTGTAATGCGCATTTGAACATACAGCTATTTCATAAAAGGTTGACACTGCGCAATAGCGAATACCGTGACCGAAAGGAACTGTGGGTTGCAAAAAGTTAAAATAAAGATAAGTTACTACAGTCAGTGTAGAGCTTAAAGCTTGGGCGATTCAATCACCTAGTTGTCGTTTAACTCATATTTTATCTTTTCCGCAGCACCATTGTGTATTTACTCCAAATGTTGTACAACCCATAGTTCGTTTCGGTCGTGGTATTGACTATTGAACACTCTAACCTCTTCTGAAATAGCTGTATTCACATGAAAAGTGCGCAATATAAATGCAATATCATTATCATTATCATTACCGTAGCCCAGCCTGCGTGCAGCCGGCCGCCAGGAATATGATACCCTGATTTAGCCTCAGCCAGAGTTTAGTTCGTTTGCATTGCAGGCAAACCGTATCTTTGATCAGATCAGATTATAACTGATAACAAATGATAAACTGAAAAAAGCATCTTCGAGGAAAATGGGCCGTAACAAAGAACGACGGCATGGCTTTCCGTTCCCCGCTAGAAATTGAATTTATTAATACAAGTTTTAATAGAGTGTTTCATCACATATCAAATCGACTCCTAGAACAGAGTTGAAGAAACGATGCTTAGTTGGGAACATTGAGAATCGAGGGGAAACAAAACTCACTGTTTCCCTCAGGGCCAGTCATTAAGTGGTTTGATATATAGGGGTTATTCATCAATGTCCGCCGCGCCGTCCTCTCAAATTCCCGCCGAAAAACTTCTACTGGCGCGAAACATCACACCACCACCTGCCATTAACCAATGAAAATGTTTGATCTATCCTACCATGCGATGATCACGTGCATTAGCGGGTGAGCATGTGTTAGATCTGATAATATTGATGGTTTCTATATAACAATCTATAATACGTAACAATCGACCGTGCAACATTGTAAATCGCTAGTAAACATCAGTTTAAAATATAACGAATACAAGGGTTTAGTACTTACCTTATTTCCCCAGTGGTTGCTTGGAATATTAAATTGGTATTCGCCAAAAAGTATATAGCAACAATTTTAAAAAATGTCGCAAACACATTCTCTGTCATTTTTGTGATTTTTTTTTATCTGATTGTGTTTTGCCATTTTAGTAGTTTTAATCGGCGGAACATCTCTTGCAAAAGAGTTTGCAAAGGTTCCCTAATGTATTTTTTCTAACTCGTAAAGTTTAATCCCATGCACAAAACCATAAAACTTTCATACAATTCAATATATTAAAGATAGAGTTTCAATTTTTTTAATGTCCTTAACGATGACGACAACAGCAACAAATTTATTACAACAACAACAACAACAACAACAATGTTCAATGACGACGACTGAAGTGAAACATATTTTGAACTACTTGAACCAATATTGCAGGATAGCGAAAAATTTGGAACTTTTCACGAGGAAAGAGAGAAGAAAGTACATGAGCTGGAATCACACATACAAAGAATGAGAAGCCAACAGGAAGCGTTGCACAAGAAACTGAAGGATGAATCAGACAGGAAAGCTAAGAGAGAGCGAGAGATGCAGAAACATCTGCAGAAGATTAAGGAACAGGAGAGTCAGACGGTACAACAACAGAAGATTCTCAAGAGGAAGACTGAAGAAGTGGCTGTTGCACAACGAAGGCTTCGGAATATCAACAAACAAGGCTCAGAGGACAAGGAAAGGTGTGTGTGTGTGTGTGTGCGGTGTGTGCGTGTGTGTGTGTGTGTGTGTGTGTGTGTGCGTGTGTGTAGTTGTGTACATTTCCTTTTTTGTAACTGACACAGGTTCAAAAGTGCTCAATGCTTGTGCACAGCAGTATGTATATGTGTGTATGTGTGTATCTGCATATAATAATAATAATAATAAGTATTTATATAGCGCCTATACCTATCGGCTCTAGGCGCTTTACAAAAACACACACTGA
>JANVCJ010075645.1:0-11901 GCA_026413505.1 Epizoanthus ramosus
GTTGTTTTTCAGAACAATTTCCGAGATCACTTAACTGAATTGCATGTGTGAATAGATCCAAGTTTTCTTTCTTTAATATTCTCTCTCACTTTCATTTTCCTTCTTCGCGCCCAATAATAATAATAATATAATAATATAATAATAATATGTCTTTATTTCATTTGATAAAATCTACATGTCAAATGTTACAATTAAAAATGCGAATATAAATTAAATAAAAAATAGTGTTCATTTATAAAATATCCTACAAATTATATGGCTAATGAACTGCCCCTGAGCGTCTGAGGATGGGGAGAAACCTTGACTTTGTTTCACTGGAAAATTATTGCAATTATAAGAATGAACATTATTTTGAGATAAATTGTTTGATTATTATGAAAACTGCGAAATTATTGCAATTATGAGAACGAACATTCTTTTGAGATAAATAGTTTGATTGTTGTGATATTTTACACACATATGATTAACAAGAATGGCATGTACAACAACTGTCAGCCACTGTCAGTGAAGCTTTCATTGATTACCAAAACTATATACAAATGAAAGTTCATGTGGTTTTTCTGAAAAGCTGAATGAACTTTCGAAGGGGTACGTGTATTGGTCTTTATCCCGGCTCTAGTGTCACACCAGGATCACAAGCACTATGAGATCAAGTTCTGTATTCCTAGCATCACACAAGTGACTCAAATTGCATGTATAAAGTATTTGAGAACTAATTATTGCAAAATTATTAAAACTGGTAAAAACTTAAAACTATTTTAGAACAAACATTATAATAATGATATTAAAAAACAATAATAAAATATTTTCAATAAAGTATGGCGCAAATTCTTCTCCCAGTGTCTGTGGTTGCTATTGGGTGAGGATACCTGCATTCTGACAACAGCAAAGTAAGTGTCTATAGATAACCCCAGGCCCGTACCCAGGATTTTTCTTGGGGGAGGGGGGGGGGGGGGGTGCAACCCTGGAAAATTTTGAAAATAATGGGTTTCAAAAAAACACATTTCCTGTGTTTTAGAAACGGTTGGAAAGAAAACCTGAAATTACGATTTGCTGTATAAGGCATGCTTTGGTGAAAAGTAAAAACAAAAAATTGTCTGAGGTGGACCATTTTGGACCTTTGTGGGGGATGCATTCGCACCCATCGCACCCCTCCCCCCCCTGGGTACGGGCCTGAACCCACTCCGCTTACTGGAGCAGTTGTTAGTTATTAGTACATGTATAAAGCTATTTCAAAACTATATGTTAACATCTGCAAAGTGCAATACATGTATGCTCTAGGGAAAGTGCAGTACCAAGCACAAAAGAAATTATTGTTTACTATTTTCCACAGCACAGCATCCTATGCCTCCTAAATAGTTACAAAGCTACTAGAAAAGTACATTCACAGATATTGCCAATGATCTAATCAAATAGCTCTTGCCATTTAGCCAAATATATGAGCTCCCATTATGTTTTGAAAGATGGGTATTGCGATTTGCCCATTGCCCTTTGCAGATGTCACACAAGATGATTCCTAGTGATGGGTATTTACTTTGCCACGTTCCCATTCAGTATTGATATCCACCAATATTAACCGATATCGAGTGGAATAATGTACATATAACTGTTACTTATTTACTAGGTTTCTTTGTTGTTGCCCACATTCCTTTCTTGGTATGGTGATAGTGATACATCTGAGGACTCCGAACTCGTTCAAGTTCTAAGCTCTGTTCTGTTATTCTGTCGATAATGTCCCAGTCTTCCCCTCCCCAACCTTGCCTGTGATTATCAAATCCACCAAAACGGTCCCAGTCAGACTTGTAGATCCCTATTGGTCCAAACCCTTGCCACTCCCAGAAGCCATACGGGTATGTAGGGTTTCCTCCGCACCACAGTCTGACCAACATTGGAGTGTACGTCAGCTTTCCTTTAATAGTTCGCTGCAACACAAAGAGAATGTTTAATTAGTCTCAAAGGAGAAACAAATTATGTAAATCTCACTTTATAAAAATTATGAGCTATATTTTACCTCGGAAGAGAAACAATATCATCAGAAACTAACACTAACCATTTTACTGCCTTGCACTTATGTTTTAAATTTAATTTTAACCCTGTCTCGGCTGGGCTATTTTTGGTGTCAGGAATCCTGGGGGGGGGGATAATTTGCTCCGCAACCTCCTTAATTTCCTTATTACATGTATAAATGGTAACAAAGCCATAATTGGTGGACTAGTTAATTAGTCCATGATGTACATTTTGGCAATTAACAATGTACAATTTGGCAATTCAATTATGATGTGATGTGACGTCACAAAGACACCATCCTGGATTCTTGATTTTTGATGTTATTGCTGTTGTATTCACAAGCAGATAGTGCCACTATGCCAATGGTCGTTTTCTTTGCAGTCACATTGAAAATGCAGGACAGACAATGTCACAGAACATAAAATATGAACCTATCCAGGGATGTACTGTCTATAAAATTGCCACTGAACCACATACATGTATCCCAAAAGTTTACACCTTTGGCACTTGCATAAACCTCTCTATTTAGCATGGGTGTAATTTGGCATGAGTATAATTTGGCGTGGGTCTTATTTTACTTGCAAGTGGAAGCATGGGTGTTAAACCTCATATGTTGTAGGCGACTTCAAATCCTATTGTTTACACACCTATAATTTAAAATTTTATACTAAATCTTTAAAATAAAAAAATAAAAATACACTCCCTAAAATATCTGCATTTTTATGCCCTATCCCGATCCCTGTAGAAAGGGATAATTGTTGTATAATTGATTTAATTCTAGACATATCATCTGGATCCGGTTGTTCAAAGGGTGAATAAGCTATTCGCTGGATAAGTGTTATCTATTTTCAGCAATTAGTTTGTATTCGGTGCAGTGCGATACCAATTTACCCATTGAATTAGTAGTTTTCCACTCACTGAATAACCAGGGATAGATATATTAACAAGAAACTGAACAATCTTTTGATATATTTTTGAAAATGATTAGCACTTATCTAGTGGATAGCTTATCCACCCTTTGAACAACCCGGCCTTGTTCTTTAAACTAGCAGTTACTCAATAACGACCTACCTTGCGAACCTCATTAATAAGATTACTTCCAAGTTCCAAATGCAAATCCACAAGGAAGATGATTGCATTGGGATCCTTAATTGATGCCACTGCTTCATTATAAGCCTTTGTCTTCACAAACACATCTCCTGGTTCCCTAATTAGCTTAATTTTCTTGAAACAACTTCTATCTACTGCATCATCAAGATCAATATCCACACTGTCATAATCAAAAATAATAACATTAAAATGAACATCTTGAGTTTCTTTGTAAATGGTGTTGATATTGTTAATAAAGTGCTGGATCCATCGGCCCTGGTTTTGTGCTGTGACGATAAAATAAACCTCCGAAGTTCGGTCCCATTGAAGGCCTTTGGGATAGCACAAGAAGCGAGGTTGATTTATTGGCTGAAATACATACTCTGACAGAATTGCAGTTCTGTTCGCACTTTTCACCTCAACATTAAGTTCCAGAAGATATCTGGAGCCTTTTTGTCCATCATCCTTCCTTTCGACATTCTTGATGCTTTTTAAGACATAGGCACTGTTAAATAGCAGAAAACGTTATTACTACATTTCAATTACATCCTTTGAATCAATCAATCAATCAACCAATCAATCAATCAATCAATTAATCAATCAATCAAACTTTATTTAAGGAGGGTTTTAAAATACACTAAACAGAACAGAGTTCTAATAAACTTGTGGCCCTCAATTGCTCAAAACTACATTACAAGTACTATTGGTAATTGGTAAATTCTATAAAATACGACAGTCATTTTAAAAATATAAATATTGATATTATATATCTATAGGCACTAAAGCTACTATTATTTAAAATACTAAAAAATTATATGATGATAAAAACATTATAACAATTATAAAAAGCAGTTAATCACTAGTGTGTCAGGAAAATGAACTACCGTAATTAAGTAATGATCCGCTCAAGAGGTGTACTGTCTCGCGGCAACGCATAATCTTTGGTTAATCGCTATAATTAAATTATCAAATTAAATCCCAAGCTTCTGATTGGCTGAAAGAAAAAAAATCACGAAAAATACATGAAAAACTCCGATTGCATTCGATTTTATGCCAAATATGGCTTTAGAATCGATTGTTCTATTGTCCCTGAAAGTCTGACCGAGATCAGTATTGGGCTACTGGAACTAGAGCCATTGTGAATTCTCCTCGAGCAATTCTTCGCGGCGCCATCTTGGATTTCTTCTCTGCGGATTGTATTTTGCTATGAATGCCATCAATTTCACGATATTTTCTTGTAAATAGTGTAAATATGTTTGTATATTGTATATAGTGTATATAGTTTTCTCCATTCTCGAAGGAATTAGTATTTATCATCGTTTTTCATGAAGTAACTGTGCCATGCCGTGGCCAGCCGTTTGCCACTGCGAACAGCATGACAAGTGGTTTCCCGACAAGAAATTGTGCAAAACCATTCTTCATCCTGCATCGCGAGAGGAGTATGAATTCTGCACAATCAGCCCCAAACATTCAAGCAGAAAAAGGAAGATCTTCATTTTCTGCAGGGGTCATCTGGAAGCAGAGTCGAAGGCCCGCAAGATGGTACTTGCAAGGCAGAAATACAGTTAGTAACTGAGTAGTAGCCTGCGGTGCAAACGAACTAAACAAAATCGGGGTTTCAGAAATTTTCTCGACCGGCTGCACGCAGGCTCCTGAGTAGTTACTCACAATACAATGCAAAACAGGATCGCAAGCACGTTTTTACACATCTTGAATGTCCCTAATGTCTTCGTCGTCAGTAAATAATTCACAAGTAAAATTCCAGATGAAACAAAAGGCAATTGAATATATCCAACGATCTTTACTGTGACCTTTAGCAGCACACATCCGAGTTCAGCGCGTGGCCGTTTGTTCTAGATTTTATTTATTTGGTGCGTTTTAAATTTGTTGATGCCACTAATGGAGCAGAGGTAAATATCAAGTTGATTTTGGTCATGAGATGCTTTTTTGTCGAGATAAAATATATAGTTGCGACATGATTCTCAGTATTCTGTCAGTGTGCTCCAGCTTAGATTTGTAAACTGATTCGGAATACGCCACTTCATGACGGCTTTTGGCTTGCCCTATCTAAACAGGAATAATAGAAAGGTAAATGATGACAACGAAGACTTCCCAAATAAGTAAGCAAGGGCAGTATCGTTAAGTAAGATGCTCGATCCTACCAAAATTGAGGGCAACAAATACTCGGTATAAATGAAAATCATGAGCAAACTAAAAATTACAGCGCGCGCGACCGGAAACTGAATAAAGCATTCTGAATAAATTTCCAATAACAGATAAATATATCTCGGCGATATCACTGACGGAATTAATACATGTATCTCCTGTTTTTTAGACCAGAATCCTCCGAAATCTATACGGAAAAGTGAGTGTATTCCCAAAGAAGCAGGCCACGTATCTGCGTTGCATGGAGGGCATTTTAAGTCTTTTGTGGACATTGCTTCGGCATCAAATATTATTCCCGCGACGGCGCAACTTTATGTTATCGATGTGGTTGCGGATGGTTCTGGGGACGTTCTAGTTCAGCAGAGACTTTTGAGGGAGATAGAAATCACCGTTAGAAACTTTCAAGCAGTGGATGAGCAGCTTGGAAGGCGCGGAATAAATCTCCGCGAAATCAAAGAGACAACCGGACTGTCGTATAACCAGATTTGCACAGTAATTGCCGTGCGAATTCGTGGATATATGCTTTCAACGGATATGATAAGATTAATTTTTTCTTATTCAGTCTTTTCTCAATATATATTTTCTGTCTCTATTCCAGTATTATTCATGTAACATTTACAAGAATAGTTAAGTTTATGAACCGCGGCAGTTCCCAGATTGCCCGGAAGACATACAGTGTATTTTATCGTATTTTACATGTATGGAGTCATATCTGAAATATATACATGACTATAATTATGATCAGTCCAGCATGTACATTTGATTATCTCTTCAATTTCGCATTGCATTTCCATCCACTGGGAACACGAAGTTTTTTTTTATTATCATCGCAAACTGCAAAGTTGTCTCTGTTATTGTCCACTGACATCGCCGGCAGTGACAATTGATATGACACAGCACAACGCCCTCACGCGCGATTCTCAGGCCCATAATTCTTGTAGCCCAATACGGAATTTCAAAATATTTTGACAGGGAATACTTGAACCTATAATCTTCAATCTTGCCTAAAAATTTATCATGCAAACGACGTGGAATCTAGCAAAAGTAGGAAATTTTTCAAATTTCGCGCCCATATACCATGCTATCCAATAAGATCGCTTGAGTTAATTAATTACACACTTTGGTTCAAAATGTTTACTTTGCCGGCACCCTGCTGCAATCAGTACACTTCTTACGCGGATCATTACTTAAAAGTACTATTGGAGTATTGCTTAGAGACTGTAAAACAACCCCTTCTTTCAGCAAAAATATGAAAACCTGGCAGTCCATGCACGTTTTGGAATTATCAGCTGCCCAACTTGTTTCTCTCCCTAATCTCCCACTTCATGACTACTGCCAAGACTCACTTGGACTGCCTGATTTGCAGATTTTTGCTGAAGGAATGGTCTGTTTTGTAGTCTACTTTTATTATTACCTTGATTTAAGGTAGTGCTTGTGCTCCTAGAAAGTGTTTAGAAAAATGGAAGGCAAAAACGCTCTCTGGTGCATTTTCAGTGACTACTTTAAATGTGGTTGATCCACACAAGAAGTTGAAGAAATGTAACTTTTTAATTATGGAGTGTTTTTTGTGAACTTTATTTGACAATTGCTGATCATTTCTGGCAGATCTTTACGAAAAGTAAACAAACATTAACCATTTATTTAATCTTTATTACTGGATGTGTGAGATTTGCTCAGCAATGCATGAGAGCATGAGATATTACCCTTAAATGCCTGTCAGTCTCATGTCCAATGTGTGAGAGTTGATGTCTCTGTTATAGGGGGACTGGGTACAAATTCCTGCCATATATGAACAATTGGAAAATTATATAAGTACAGAAAATCAATTGACTTCAGTACATTTGCTAGTTCCTAGAGGCTATGTGCAAAAAGTTGAGTTGCAAACCCGTAACATAGTTTAGCACATCGAGTATCGTTTATCGCATATCGTGTATCAGGCAGTCCTGTATCATGCATCAGGCATAATCTTATCAGGTATCAGGCATGACTTTTAAACATCTTCTATCAGGCATCAGGCATGAGATATCAGGCATCATAGTATCAGGCATCACGTAACAGGCAACGTGGATGCAGCACTTTGCTCATCAACAGTTATTCTCGAAAAGTTCAGTCGTTCGCTGGACGTGATGGAGGACAGAACGACAGCACACGACTTCCGCCGGGAAATGTTAAAATGCATTCCTACACGAATATGCTACGCTAGCCTCCAGTGCAGAACAAATTTTAAAACTTGTATTTTAAATGCTCAGTTTTTTAAAAATATGAAAACTGAGATATCAGGAAAGCCATGCCTTGATTAAGTGGATATTGTGAACAATAAGGAATAGAGTAATTATTTGCGTGCGTACATGGAATACGAAACAAACATTAGGGTCACTGAAGCGTACAACCTCAAACCACAAGTTTTTATCACAGGCAGTTCTTGCACTTTGCTGTATTTAACTCTAATTCTAAATATAAATTTAGCAAGAAACTGAATTCATCTGAACAGAACGATACTCAAAATCACGATAAACCTGTGCATGTACGATAGGTAAAAACCCGATACTAAAAATCTGAAAAATCCAAACTCAAACTTTGTGTGTGGCATGATCAACAAATTCAATAATATAGTCAAATATCATGACTGACTTTCGATTTCGTTTTGCGTTCTCAATTGACTAGAATGCTGAGTTACTGTACGCTGGCTACATTCATTCATTTTGTTTTCAAAAAGAATTGATTGCGGCTATTTTGTTGGGAACAATTGCAGCACAAAGGTAAAAGTTGAGAGAGCTTGTCATGTCACATTCCCAGCCGGGTTCACTGATAAGTGATTTTGAAAAGATGTCTTCGAGTTCTACCGAAATATGGTCGGATACATAATTAAGTTATCTGCCAGGATGCCTGATACTGCACCGGGTCTATTGCCTGATATACGATTGAGTATGCCTGATACACGATGAAAATTTATAAGATGCCTGATACCTGATAAAGGCCTGACACACGATAGACGATACCTGATTCGCCTGATACACGGTCCAGGATCTATATTTAGGCCAAGATGCACGATGCACGAATCCTTCTTCGATGCTGTCTGACATTCCCATCCTAACTTCAGTAATAGGCAAATAACATGTAAGAAATAATGCGGATGACTATACTTTTGATGTTATGAGAACGACATTGGCATGAACTGTGAAACTGCTTGTTTATTTGAGATGGTGGAGACAATTGAAACATACACAGGCGGTTTGAAATTTCAGAGATGTAAAGATGGCTGCTGTTAATTTTTTCCATCCTAACTTCAATTCTGTACCATCAACTCGGCGAAAACCTAAAACAATATAATCATTCTGTATCAGATATATCTTTGATAAATGAACCGTTTGCAAAATAATTTTGTTTGTCATTTCTCTGTGTACAACTTCTAAATGAGTAATTTTTTTATCAAAACAAGGTTTGCGTGTTACACATGACATAGCAAAACAGCCCAAATTTTCGAGGTTTATCTTCTCATACATAGAAAATGGACATTTTTGTTTATTGCTAGTTAGAACAAGTTAGTATCAAGGTATATGCAAAGTTTCACTGCGATTGCTGCAAATCTCGCACTGAAAGAAATGAATATATTTTTGAAATCGAAATGAGACTAAACTTCTTGCACATAGCCTAGAGAGTGAGTCTCCTCTCTAGTAATCCCCCTAACGAGTGCCACACACAAACCAAAGATACTTTTTAAATGAGTTCCCCACTCTAGTGATCTCCCTCCCTAATGTTTTTAAAGTAGGCGCAACACAATGACATAGCATGTGGATAAAATTATATTTTTAATAGTCAAGTTTTGACAATACACTGAGGCTTGCAGAGGAGGTCATCCTCTATATCAAGTTCAAAGTAAAGATAGATAGACAGACAAAATGGCTTTATTAGCATGGTGATATTCAGTTACTTTGCCAAAGCACTATGCAGGGCTTGAACTCCACAACTTTGAGGACAGACAATTTTGGCCTCAAAAATATTTCCCAATGACAGGGCACCAAGGCAATTTTCAAAATCTCAAAGGGGCACCAAGGTCATATCTTAGTTTTTGGCAGGGCAGCAAGGCAAAACATAATCACTCCTCAAAATCAACCTCTACAGTGAACAGGAGTGTGGCCAGAAGATCATCACTGTACATTTCAAAACTACAGGCGAGACTTTCAAAAATTGGAAATTAATCTTTCAATGTGTAGATCTTCTGATGGACAGAAAAATGGCAATGGATAGCTCTTCTTACATAGGCAACTCATCGTTTTGAACACCTTTTGAACGAATTTTGTTGAGAACATTATTTTATGATTTAATTATCGCTTAGTCTTAATTTTGATATTTTGAGAGGTGTAGAATTCAAACAAGTGACTTTTTTGACGAGGGCAAATTCATTCAACAGTTACTCACCTGAAATGAACAAGCAAACTTGAACTTGAGGGTGCGGTCTTGCAGTTTTGTGGATTCTAGATGTGCGGGATATTTTCTGACTTGAAACTCATGATTTTGTAGTTCTTTTACCCGTCTTTCCCCTGGATTTGTTTGGAAGTTTATCTTGCACCTGTGTTTTAAGTGTTTGCCATATTCCTATCACTATCCTCTTCCACTTCTATTTTTAATATAAGAACATTTAATTTGCAAATAATCCATTTATAGTTCCAAAGAAGAGAAAATGCAATGTATCTAATTGCAGAATTCAACATGTCAACACATAATTTGCAAAATATATTTCTTTTCAGTTTGGTTTTGAAACAAAACGCTACATTGTATCTTTCCGCATTTGTGTCTTTTGCTGATGCTTTGGTTTGAAATTGATTTCATTTTATCACTACAGTCACATCAGTTTGTTTTGTTTTGTGATGCCACGTTATAATTGTATGCCTTTTGTAACTGGAAACAGGTATCATTTCGTGAACTTGTAATTGCTTTATTTAATGAACCTTTTATTGATACACATATTCCCAGTTTTATACCTCAGGAATAGACATAAAATAATACACCTCTGCTAAAACGGGCACAGCGGCAATTCATAAAGAGGTGCGGGCAGTATGTTGCCATGAATTTCT
Organism: Epizoanthus ramosus; assembly: GCA_026413505.1. NCBI lineage: Eukaryota > Metazoa > Cnidaria > Anthozoa > Zoantharia > Epizoanthidae > Epizoanthus > Epizoanthus ramosus. Next base: position 10,338 of record JANVCJ010075645.1, read on the forward strand.
GACATCAGAAATGGCTGTTAAGGATCAAATTCTCTGAGCTCTTGATTTTGCGAACTAGTTAAATTATATAATCAGTGGCAAATCCAGGGGGAGGGTTCAGGGGGTGAGAACCCCCCCCCCTTTTGCTGACTGGAAAAAATTATATTTTTCAGTGATAAAATGCTGCCATGTAAATCTTCAAAGGTTTTGAAATAAACATGATCAAAATATTATTAATATCAGGTAATTATGTCATATCAGCTGCCATATCAAAACTGGACAGAATCTGTTGGACCAGAATCAATTGTATTTTAAAATTTAAAAGTATCTTAATATACAGTCATGTAGTTTACACTTGTTTTCACTTTTGAATGTTATCACAGTTTTACACTGTGCTTGTTAGCATGATAACTTTTCTTTCGACTTTGAATATTAACTGATGGTATAATTAGGATGAAAACAAAGACATTATTCACAGACTATTTTCAAGGCAACTTCCAGTCTCCAGAATGCAGGAATGGGTATCTCAGATATTCAAATTTCAAAATATTCTTGGGGGGGGGGGCATGCTCCCAAGAAACACTTTGTGTTCTTGCTGTGATGTGGCAACCTGTCACTGTAATTTCTCTAGGGAATCTGATCTGACTTTCCCACAGCTGAGTTCCAAACAGTGTCATTTAACACTGACACATATGTCATTTGACACATAATGATAGTCATTAGCTACATGTATTATTAACTATCTTAAGATATCATATAAATAAGGACCAATCATAGGCTGATTTGGAAAATGTGGGTTGCTACATGTGGGTGTTGACTGTAGTCTAAGATGTTAAGTGTGTTTGCATTGATCATGTACATTTAGCTGCATAGTCTTTAAATTATAACTCGGTTACAAGTTGGCATCATGTAGCTGACTAGTCTTTAAATTATAACTTGGCTACATGTTTGCATCATGTAGCTGTAGTCTTTAAATTATAACTCGGCTACATGTTTGCATCATGTAGCTGTAATCCTTAAATTATAACTCGGCTACATGTTTGCATCATGTTATTGTAGCTGTAGTCCTTAAATTATAACTCAGCTACATTTTTGCATCATGTAGCTGACTAGTCGTTAAATTATAACTCGGCTACATTTTTGCATCATGTAGCTGACTAGTCGTTAAATTATAACTTGGCTACATGTTTGCATCATGTACATGTAGCTGTAGTCTTTAAATTATAACTCGGCTACGTTTTTGCATCATGTAGCTGACTAGTCGTTAAATTATAACTTGGCTACATGTTTGCATCATGTAGCTGTAGTCTTTAAATTATAACTCGGCTACATTTTTGCATCATGTAGCTGTAGTCCTTAAATTATAACTCGGCTACATGTTTGTATCATGTAGCTGTAGTCTTTAAATTATAACTCGGCTACATGTTTGCATCATGTAGCTGTAGTCTTTAAGTTATAACTCGGCTACATGTTTGCATCATGTAGCTGTAGTCTTTAAATTATAACTCGGCTACATGTTTGCATCATGTACATGTAGCTGTAGTCTTTAAATTATAACTCGGCTACGTTTTTGCATCATGTAGCT
>JANVCJ010075656.1:0-11898 GCA_026413505.1 Epizoanthus ramosus
TTGAACAGCTACACCTAATCAGTAATAGGCTTTTCTTTAAAGTGCGTACTATCCAGTTACCTCAAGTGGAATATACTTAAGTTACCTACAATTATGGCACTAAGCTCAATGTTACCCTACCGAATAGCTGAATCCGCAGTTTCAGGGGCCATTGCTAATAAAATCACTGGAAACCTTCAAAGGATCGAAGTTCGGGTCGAATGTGTTTGTCTATTTGGAGGGGGGAGGCAATGTTGCAAATTCTCATCGCTGATGATGTCATGCAATTAATTGGTATTGAGAAAGTGTCACATAAGAAAACTTTCAAGAATATTATAAACAAAAAATAATTGCCAAGTGCTATTTATCCTAGAGAAATTGTGGAAAATGAAAATGAAAATGTTTCAGTTTTCTTTTAGATGAGTGAGTAATCTAGTACTTTCTCTGCACATAAACTTTCTTCAGAACCACCATATTTAATCACCGATACAGTTTTATTCAGTTCAGTCACTGAGAAACTTTAGTTTTGTATGCGATGGAAATACAGTAGACAATTTCACGGTCATATGAAAGGAAGCCAAGCTCTCGCCTGATGTTGAGGCCAAGGTTGACCAAGCACTGATATAGATATCAAAAGGAAGCGGGTTTATATCAACGCACAGTCGACCTTCACCTCAATGCTATGTAACAAATATGGAAACTGAGGAAAGGTCTATTTTACTCCTGTTTGAAGAGCCTTTGTAGAAATTTAAGAAATTTAATTATAAACTGATGCGTGCTCATTTTTCGAAGTCGGTATAACTTCTGCAGAATTATGGAGCCATTCAGATCATCGGATCACCATGTTGGTGTCCCATAACAATAGAGTTGTAAATGACCGTACTAAAAAAGATGGCGGCTGTACATTTAACCATAATACCTTGCTAACCTAACATAACGAATAGGCACATAGAAAGCGATATATTTTTGCGAAATTCGTCCCCGTACTAAAAAGATTGTAAATGCTAAGTTTGATGTTTTTAGGTCTTTTCAGTGCATTTTTATGAGCGTTTTTAAGATTTTCGTGCGCCAAGTCAATCATGGGTAAATATACCAGTCGCCATCGTTTTGGATAAGATCAATTACGTTCTTTTGCAAGGGACACCAACACTGGTGGCCAACATGCCCTTTGTCATTTGAATCCCTGGGGATTAAGTGAAAACCAGCAACTGCAGTTTCTTCACCAGATGAGGTAACATGTTTTGTACCAAGACAATAATTGGCGATAGACTCAAGACACCAAAGCACTAGTTTCTGCGTAGATGGTGTCCCATGACAGTAGAGTAGAGCTGTAGTTACTTTCTATTGTTAGGGACACCTACAGGGACGCCATGCCCTTTGTCTTTTGAATCCCTATGAAGACAGAGTAAAAACCATCAACTGTAGCTTCTTCACCAGATGAGGTAACATGTTTTGTACCGAGACATTAATTTACAAAGACTTTAGAAGACATATTGTGCAAAACATACACCACACCAAAGCATTGGTGTCTGGGCAGATGGTCCCAGTCCTGTGGCTGTATTTTCTAAAAGGGCGAATTGCTAGTAACTAATATGCTAGTTTGTTCAGTTAGCAAGCCTGAAATGTTGGCTACAACGAAATTCTCCCATCCATCGGAAATCCTTCGTGGCTCCAATATGCAAACAAGCCACACCCACCGTGGTCAAGATATGCATGATTTGGTGACTGTTGCCAATGAAGTCAAAATAGCCAGGATACCATCGTTCCGGAATACGACTGACATTGAGCACGCCGCCCGCACAGGCTAGCATATCCATGGCAACATAGTACGGCGCTGCCTCTGAACTGCCGCAGCCATACCCACCAATCCAGAGCAGCAGGCGAACAGCTAGGAAGAAATACCTCAAGACACCAAACGACATTAAAGGAATAAAACGTTGCTTTGGGCTTCTTGCTAAAAGAACAAAATACAATGCCGTTAACGAGACAGACATATACATTGTCAAGGCTAGAAATCTCCAAAACGGGAAGCAAAAGAGAGTGGCTCTAATACCACACAAGCCGCCAAAAGCATTCACTGCCCAAACACCGCACATGTCAAATGTTAGAAGATTCTGATATGTTGTCCCGCCACTTTTATGGCACATGAACAGATGGTAGACTGGACTTGCAAAGAATGGAGTCAAGCAGGCAAAATAATGGAGTGAAAACCAGAACGGAGTAGCGAAACAAGCTTCACTTGCTGTAAGTGGAACCAACGCCAAGGCTAGCAACAGTGGTATTCCTAAAATGAGAAAATCATTTAGTTTAGAAATAAAAAGCCTATTACTGATACATGTCGTCGTAACCAGTCCACTGCCCATTGAGCAGAATGCTGGTATCCATGGGAGGGGGGGGGGTGTCTGTAATAACTCTCAAGGAATGAACAAGCCCAAGTATGTGGCTTATCAGAGAGATCAGTTGCTCTCTGAAAGGTGCAATAGTACTTCTCCCCAGGCTGTGGTGTTCTTATACCATCAAAAGGTTTCCCTGAACATTTTGTCAGGTTTGTCCCCCAACATCTCCCATGCAGAAACATATATACACACATACACATATATACTTTATGTATGTTCCCGGCTCAGGGTTCTTCAGGTGAATGTGCTGTGCGAGGCCACTTAAATTACAGTTTTGCCTGTATACTAAAGATATCTTGGAGGATCTGGCACAAGTTACTCCTAACCTTTCCCACAAGAACCAAACTATTTTGGTTATCAAAAGATCCATGGCAAGTGAACAGTCCTGTCAAAATGATAAGGAAAACTGACATTCTACATGTATATAGCGCTCTTAGCTCAATGGTGCATATAAATACACAGGTAGCCCAAGCTAAGAGCGTGATTTATTATTGTCAAAATTATAAACATAAGCTATAATTCTGACAATAATAAATCACGCTCTTAGCTTGGGCTACCTGTGAAAAAGAGCGCGCATTTTAGCCTTTTTCAACATAGCAGCAGTTTAATGTGAATTATGCTTTGCACGTTTTTATATATCTCATATCGCATTGGATCACACAGTCTTATAAACATGTCTTATAAAGTTACCGAATGTTTGGGATTGATTCTTGTGAAAGGGTTGGGTAGTGGTCACAGTGTAGGTTGTGTTTGGTACCCATGCACGCTGAAAATGTAAAGGTTTATAGCGACTTGTTTGTCTATATCAGCAGAGTTCTGTAGTACGAGTTTCTTTTCAAGCAAAATTTGAATCTGGGTTTTGACGTCAATCACTAAACGTTCCACAAATGTGAGCTCTACACACAGTCATATGCATACACACGTTATGTACTCATGCACGCGTTCACGGCCGCACACTGGTGCGCGCACGCACACACACACACACACACATACACACACACACACACACTCTCACACACACACACACACACACACTCAAACACACACACACACATAGTGATACATACACATACACACTAAGTCAGACACATACATACACACTTAAACACACACAGCTGCCAGGTGTATAAATTGCGACCAGTTTTAACCATTTTGCTTTGCGGAGTGCTGAAAAGACAGCACTGAAGTACATGTACTTTGAACAATGAACAAGGACATTAAACAGCCAATTAATCAATCAATCAATCAATCAACTTGAACCCACCAAAATGAAATCAACCAATTAAATAAAAATATTTAAATTATTCACCTTGATCACATAAGAATGCCAACTTTGGTGAATTTACTGAGAGATATCCAGGCATGTATATTATTATATGGGTACATATAATAGTATACTTAAAAGTATTTAGGGTTGTTCCTATCATTTGCAAGTAGGTGGCAAACTTATAGCCAGTTAGTGACCAATGAGGGCAGAAGGGCCGGGTTTCTAGGGGGGGTCCGGGGGCATACCCCGCCCCCCCAGGAAATTGTTGCTTTGGTCACCCAGCTTTTTCTTAATTCTGGGCCTAAATTCGTGTACAAAGTATCATTGCAAATTTTCAAATATTCTGTTATTAAAGCTCTACGAAAATCAATAAATTAATATACTTTTAAGTAACAGAATGATGTCAATTCATTTTTTGAGTAAGTACATAAATTTTGCTACAATTGGAAGTATGGTATTTTTCTTGGTTATCATCATTTTAATTTGATAATTTAAATCACTCCTGAAATAGGCGAAGAGCCAGAGTGAGTGTAAAAATTTCGTTTTCTCAAAGGCATAGTTTTTTAACTGACTGGCACTGACACAAAACTTTATAAACTAATAATTATTTGCTTTAAAAAAGTAGCTGGTACAAAAACCTCGACCCTCTGCTGGCTGTTAGGGACAAACCTGAGTGTGTCAACTTTCATGAATAGACTGAGAAATATCCAGGCTTGTATATATTGTAGGGATTACATATACATGTACATAATTTTATATCACATGGTAAGAATCAAAGCCTTGCTAAGATGCTGACAATTGCATCTTAGAATATGGGGAGAGAGAAAGCCAGCCTGAGGGTACCCCTCACACTTTATACTTTCCCTCACCCCAATGCCCGTGGCCAGTAACCAGAAGTTAATGAACTCAATTGATCATAACATAGAAGATGGCGCACCTGTACATTTAACCACACTACCTTGCGAACCTAACACAATGAATGAGCACATAGAAAGCCATATATTTTTGCGAAATTTGTCCCCGTACTAAAATCATTTTGAATGCTAGTTTTGAAGTTTTTAGGATCTTTCAGTGCATTTTTAAGAGTGCTTTTAGGGTTTTCGTGCGCTAATAATTATGGGTAAATGTACCAGTCACCATCTTTTTTATCATGGTCAATTGTGTCATCGCAGGCAGCAAAATCAGCTGGGTATGTCTACTTTGGGATCCAGTACTGGGGCGAATGCTGGTCTGGCGGAACAGCTCACGTGACCTACGATAGATACGGGTCTAACGATAATGGATGCTGGGAAAACACCGTGGGAAAGGAAAATCATAACTATGTGTACAGACTCACTGGATCATCAGGTAATTGAAAATAGGAAACTTGAGAGTATTACCGTGTCTCCGTTGGGTTACGGTAACAGGAGGAGTGCACGTTTGAAAGGGCGGAGAATCGCAGACTAGGATTTAATAGGCTACTTTGCTAATGCAAACTTCAGCTCGTTCTCTTCCAGGCAATTGAACATAGGACATTGAAATATTTCTGTGTCTCCGTTGGGTTACAGTAACAGGGGGAGTGCACGTTTGAAAGGGCAGGGTAATGTTCATCCGCAAAAAATAGAATTTAATACACTACTCGTTCTGTTCTACTAAGGGTACATTTATTCCGCATTTTGTTGAATTTATGAGACACAATATAATCGAGTCGTTACATTTTGATCCCGGAGTGAACTGAAACATAATTGCATTAGCAAAGTGGCATATTAGCAAACGAGTAAAGATGAAACATCCTGCCAAGATTCAAAACAAACACTGGAACAGTTAAAGTGATCCTGCGGAGGGTCTAAATGCTCTCCATTCCTTGCTTTCATTGATAGTTTATGTTAGGAAAACAGGGTTGGTATATTCCGAGGGTAATTGTAATGTATTTCCGTTGAAGCTCTTTTCGACCATGCCATGCACAAGGCATTTTTAAGTACTGACTAACCATATGATAAAGGTCAATTATTTGTAAGTCTCAACATAAACTTTTAGCCAATTAATATTAGCCATAGTTTTTAGAACTAACTGGTTAGGAAGGTTTGTACACTACAAAAGCGATCTACAAAGCTCCTTTGTTTTATGTTGAATGGACCGTGACCCTGCACATTGTTTTGTTTTACGTGTGGGTCCAAATGTTTCTATTGGATAGTCGTTCATTTGCATTTCAAAACCTTTTGTGTTTTGTGCAGGGTCAGGACCAGCAAACAAAGGATATAGAGAACAAAGAACTCGCCGACTTTCCTAACCAGTCCCTCTAATAAATATGTATTAGCTAAGTAACTTCTTTCTTGCAGATCATGAATGTCATAGCAAAGTCTACAGAACATACGATCAAGCAGACCGCAGCAGGTTCTCAGGCTCTGGTAAGAAATGCGATTCCTCCGCTAGCCAGCACGTGCCAGACTGGTATCGCTTCTTGGGTGACGCAGGGGCTACAATGGCCACGTCTTGTGTTCCCCGTGGGCATTGTTCAACCGATCTCTCTGGCTGGTACAATGGTTCGATGCCTGGCGTGCTTCAAGGTATAGCCACAGCACTTGGCTGTTTTTCCCAGGCCACTAACACCACCGACGCATCGGAATGTTGTACAGCCGGTTACACTGTTGACATCCAAGTGAGAAATTGTGGTCGATTCTATGTCTGGAAGTTGCCGGGGACGAAAGCCTGCACGACGAGGTATTGTGGTGTCGGAAATAAAAAGTAAGTAATATGTTTAATCACTAGACGATCTACATCGCCCCTTATATTTTCGTGAAAGTATTGATTTAAGTTCGCTAATTTCAGTTAGCTCAGTTGAACTATCTTCTGGCAAATTTGAAAATATTAAAACGCGTTATCGCAGTTATCACAAACATAACGTTTTATTCATTTTCTAGGTAATTTTGTGACATGTAGCAGTTGTATAAATGGTATTCCAACAAACAAACAAACAAATAAACAAACAAATTACAAACAAATAACATTGTGTACGAAGACGGTGACCTAAAGCCTGGTTTCCATAAAATCGTCCGAGTCTTCCCGATCGTCCCGGCCTTTCCCAATTGAGTCCAAACGACCCGGACGATTATATGGAAACACCACAGCGACGACCGCGGACGATCGAAAAAGACCGAAAAGATCGAAACAATCGCGAAAGATCGTGAATTTTTTAATGGAAACCACTCTCGGACGACCGGGACGATTAGGAAGACTGGAAGGAGCCAAAACTATCCCACAATGCACCGGACTTCCCACATTGTGTTCCAAAATGGCGGGGACAAAGGAGTTTAATACAGTATTATTTATGGAAGAAGTACAGAATTACGATTGTCTATATAACAAATTCAATAGGGAATATAAAAACAAATTCGTTCGGTTAAATTGCTGGACAAAGATTATAGACGCTGCAGAAGCAGAGAAAAAATACAAGAATGTGAGAACAGCTTACTGTCGCTACTAAAAGAAGAAGAAGAAACCATACCATCCGGCTCTGGCAGAGATGCAGTGCCACCCCCAGCAGAAATATCTTTCTAACCCAAAACCTGTGCTTTCGCCGTTCCCTTCTCTGTCTTCTCTACAAATACGTCCGGGGTTGCCCGGGTCGTCTCGATCGTTTCAAAAATATCTGAAAAGACTGGGACGATCGGGAAGACTCGGACGATTATATGGAAACCAGGCTTAAGGAACGGAACGTACCTTTTTCTTCCGTCGCCTCTGTGCTTCCATCGTGCTTCCGTCACTTATGTCGAAGTGTGAACCAGAACGACGGAAGTGGAGATGGAAGTGGAGAACGAACCAATCACGCGCACAAAGCTCTTTTCCAGCCCCTGCGCAGTCTTCAACCATTTTGAAATTGAGCACAACAGCCCGTGGAAATCAAAGCGAGGCTTCCACTTTTGTTTCCATCGTGTTGGTTCACACTTGGACATAAGGCCTTACGCTTCCGTCTCCGCTTCCGTCTCCGTTTCCGTTTCCGTCGCTAGTATGAACAAGGCTTTAATTTGTGCCGGTCAAATTCATTTCAAATTGGGTTTGTTAACTAAAGTAGCAAGATAGTCGATTCCCTCAACTACTTCAGAGGGGTTAAACGTTGTCCGATATTTACGAAAATTCCAATATTTTTTCTTAAGACTAATGTATAATGATCTTAAACCTGGTTTTCACCTGGGACGTAAGGAACGGAAGCGCAAAGCGGAATCTTACGTCACCGTGAAAACAGCTTGACACAAGCGTAAGATGACAGAAGATTGACGGAAGCGGAGACGGGAGGAACATAAAGTTTCCTTTTCTTCCGTCTCTGTTTCCGCTTCCGTTAAGCTTCCGTCGCTTATGTTGCCGTGAAAACAGAATACAACGCAGACACAAGGCGAAAAAACGTACAAACAACTGTCAAACCTTCCTTCCGTGCTGTTTTCACGAGAAACGCAAGCATAAGAAAAAATGCTTGATTCTTGTGTTTGCTCTTCCTACGTTGCCGTGCTAATGCGTCAATCCTGTTTTCACGATGACATAACTGACATAAGAGATCCGTTTATTTTCCGTTTATTGCGTCTCTAGTGAAAACCAGGCTTTAAGCTTGTGCAATTTTGTTACAAATCTACTAGAGCTCGTTTTGTCCAAATTGCAATTGGAACCATTACATATTCAATTTACAAGTAGTTTACCATCCTTTTGTAATTAAATTATCTGTTTCTAATTGCAGGTAGCAGAGACAGAGCATCCTGCGAAAGTAAAGACTCGTCGTTGTTCAAAACGAAATCAATGGGCTAAAATGACACTTGTGAAGTTTATACGATGAAGTAGTGCCAGTAACTAGAGAATGTAAATGAATGTGAATTAATTAAGAAGGGAATAAACATTATTATTCGGGATGTGTTACTTTTGTGATCCTTTGTTGTTAGCTAACATTGGGATAATACTGAGAAACTATGAGTTGAAGACGAGAGGTTCGTTGAGTACAAAACTGTCCTTTCTTTCGACAAAAAACCCCGAAGTGACCCCACAGTCACAACCAGTTTCAACACAGTGTGGCAAACGAGTCGAAGGAATTAGGGCGTGTCTTGCAGACTAAGAGAATGCGTGCTATCTGCATGGGGACGACTGAAGGCCCTTAGAAACAGTGTGTGTAAGTCCAGAGACGGGATGGGGGAGGAAAGAAACAAGGAGTACGAAATTTAAAACCAGTAGCTAAAAACGACAGTTGAACATTAGGGAAGGAACGTCAAAGCTATAATCTGGAGGTGTGAAAGAGGGTTCAAAAAACAAAACGGATGGCCAAACGTGTCAGTGCAGTAATAAGCCGCTGTACGATTCAATAGTCGAAATGCTGAAGACAAAAATCAACTATGTTAGCTGTGAATTATAACTAACATGTGAGGTACAGTACAAAGACGAGGAACAGTGGACATGCGAGGTATAAGTATAATTGTCTAGGTACAATCCTGAGCGATATGGGGCACAAGGGACATAATAGGTACAAGGAAGCCATTAACTACTAGATTTGAACGCAAATTATCATCCACGAATGTATACGGATAATGACACTGATACCCTAGAACATGATTTGAACCAAGACCCTGCTAAAGGCACTTGACCGCGTCAAAAAAATAAAATAAAGTAAGCCCTTAACATATATATATGAAATTAAGCAAGCCAAGGAACTTTATTATACAAACTCGCTCACAGATAATAAAGGCAACTCGCGTAAAACCTGGCACATCATTAATGAACTTACCTCGAGAAAGCTAAACAACTCTTCCGTAAGTGAAATCAAAGACAATGGTAATTCCATTCATGATTCGCACGAAATGACAGATGCCTTTAATAATCACTTTTCTGCTATTGGGTCAATGCTTGCAAATGAGATGCAAAACACAAAAACAACCCATCGCACTTGGGTTACACTTTTTTTTTTATTAAGAACCAGAAAAATTTCACTCAGCCTCAATGTTCTTATATTTTAGACAATTTGAGGCTCAAACTGTTCTTATTTTGTTCTTATTAGCTGTGTTTTCCGTATACAAATTATACAAATTTGGAACGAAGTTTTGTTTCAGCCTCAGTTTGTTCTTAGTTTGTTCTTATTTTTCAGACGATTTCGGCCTCAATGTCCTTATTAAGTTTGTTCTTATTAAAAAAAAGTGTATCTTACTGAGATAAGCACTAGATTTGAACTCAGAACAACAAATTGCTCAAAAGTTTTATCTTTATTATCTAAGCTATGCAAATCTAAGGCAACGGGTTTAGATAAGATTTCAGCAAGACTCCTTTGAGAATGTGCCGACGGTCTGTTCATCAATTTCACCACCAATGCCGGCACCAAGCCTCGTTCGCATGTAATTCATTCCACGCTTCATACAACTTCACAACATTTCAATTTCGTTGCTTTGGGAGTTCATGGATATAAAACTTTACAGGTTTGCAGTTTGGATGTGAGGCTTCGTGGTGAAATTGATCAACAGACCGTATCATATATAAGGCCTATTGTTGAATCACTTTTAATCGATCCATTATTTCTTCTATTGTTCCCGAGGAGTGAAAAAACTCTAAAATCATCCCATTCTCCAAGCAAGGTGAACGTTCAGACTTGAATAATTATCGACCTATTTCAATAATACCTGCCGTTTCTTCGTGGGGATATGAAAGGCCTCTGCTCGCAGGGTAAATAATGCCAGTTGTGGCAAACATTTTCGAGAGAATTATATATAATCAGCTTTTACTGCCACCTAACCGAAAATAATTTAATCTCAGGTCACCAATCGGGCTTTCGATCCCTCCATTCGACAGGTACTGCCTTGCTTGAAGCCACTGATAACTGGGCTTATAATATCGACCAAAGCAATGTAAACGCAGATGTGTTCTTGGATCTTAAGAAGGCTTTTGACACAGTAGATCATAACATCCTGCTATCTAAGTTAACTGTATACGGAATTAGGGGAGCCTCGTATCATTGGGTTGAATCTTATCTGGACAATCGCGATCAGAGATGTTTTGCGAACGGTGCTCTTTCTGACAATCAATCTTTAACTTGCGGTATTTCTGGGTCCGCTGGGTCAGTTGGAACCAGTCTCCGCGCTACTGTACGGTACGGAAGAAACCGAATAAACAACAGTCAATGGCGGCTTATAACTCCATTTCGTTCGCTGACGAAGGTATGTTTGAGAGTGCTGGCAGCTGGCTTTTAATTCCTTATGATTCTGAAAGCGACAGTAATCTCAATAATCAGATTGATGAATGTTTTTCTGTATCCGATAATTCTTCCTCTTCTGGAGCAGATTCCGAAAAACCTTTTTGTCCGCCGACGGAGCGAAGTCGAAATTGAAGACAGTGAAGAAACGAAAGGTTTCCCAGGTGAGAAAAGGGGAAGAGATCTGGGGGATTTTGAAAAATAAAAACCAAATGCAAGTTCCGCGACTCAACTGACCTCCTGGCGTAAAAGTTCACCCTCCATCTTTCGCTATATGACCTTGCGGACAGGTAAATCTACTGTTTGTTTCGCAAACACTTCATAAGCGAGAGAAAAGCCATATAGTCATAAAAATCATAATATTATTGTACCTCGTTTGGTCAGTTGATATACAGGAGAATACTTTACCCTCGGTCTGTCGCACAGATATCTCTTTGCAGGGTCTGTACAGTCAAAATCTCGGGCAAAGTATTCTCCCGTGCCGACCTTCAATTTAGTTATTTAGTTATTTAGTTAGTCTTAAAAGACGTTTGTACTTACAAACCACACAGCGAGACCATTCCACTTTATCGTTTTCTGCCCTTCCTCCTACTCTCTCTACCGCTATATACACCGTTTCTTTTCTTCTATTTTTCTACCTGCGGCCTGAATCGAACCTACTCTATCCGATCGCCATTCTAGAAACTACAAAAGGATTTTTTGAAAACGGTACCGTAGCGTATTAGTGTGGACGCCTGAAAACGGAACTTTTCAAAAACGCTCTCCAGCTGCGTGGATTTTTTTGAAATCGATACCGTAGCGTATTCGTGTGGACGCCTGAAAACGGAACTTTTTGATTTTGTTAGCGAGTTAACAATACGGAACAGTTTCTTGGAGTTTCCCGCACATTGGTCAATCATATCAGTGTAGTAAGTCGTCTTAGCTTCCTTGAGTAAGGCACTGTAGCTGTACTAATCAGAGGACTCCTCAAAAACCTTGGTGCATGCTTTTGTTACATCCCACATTGACTATTGCAATTCGCTGTTATACGGGATTCCAAAATATCAATCTGACCGTCTACAGAAAGT
>JANVCJ010075667.1:0-11893 GCA_026413505.1 Epizoanthus ramosus
CCCCCCCCCCCCCCCCCCCCCCCCCCCCCCCCCCCCCCCCCCGGCCCCCCCCCCCCCCGCGCGGGGTGCAATCCTCTCACCCCTCCACTTGGATCCTCCTCTGGTTACTAGACTAAGTGTAACTGATGTTGCTTGATGTTTCTCCACTCTATCTTCCAAACTACAAAATAACTGACGTTTAGTACTGAATTTTATGACTTCGTGAACAGTTCTACATTCGCGTTCGCTTGAAACTGCGATATTGTTCACACAATATCATCAGACTGTTCTCTATTTGAAATATTGAGCCTTTAAAGCTCACTAGAAATGCGGTTGCAAATCATTTATTTCACTCGAGATGATCCGACAGGGCGGACAAGCCGTTTCTTGTCGGTGCTTGTGTCTATTGGTTTGGAGAATAAAACAGCGAGTATACGACTACAGTTTTAAGAATGCGAAACGAAGTGGCATTTATATGCTAACACTTTTACGACGTACACTGCAGATATTTTGATCAGCAAAAATTACAAATCCTTCATTAATCAACTGCCTGATTGCTTTGCTAAACGTTGGAATTCTTGTTAATTAAAAAACTGGTTTCCAGTGGCACTAGTATAATGATAGCACTGAAACTGGCTGAATGTTCCTCAAGAGACAAATTACCACGAATATAAAATAACCTGAATAACTAAACTTCAAGCTGACCACGCATCTTTTTCTATCCAGCACCCGAAAGTTTACAATCGCTGATCACCGGAAGAGAGGAAATAAGAGGCCTACTCAGCTCCTAGGCCACAACTATTGACGCCAGGAACAAAATGCAACAATTACAGATATTGGTTTTTCGCTATCAAGTCACGACCTAGATTTTAATCATCGTTTAGCATACGCCCACACAGTCCGTAAGCCCGTTCAGTGTTATGTCCACTACTGACGTAGCTTGCCGCTGACCAGCCCACGCAAGCCAACTTGCTTATATATAACTCGCTGCAGAAGAAACATTTTTCAAATGAATCCAGAGTGCAAAATGAGCGCGTGTCATATAACCGTAAAGAACAAGACTGGAGAAGATGACCAAGAACCAGTTATTGTTGATTTCATGATGTTTCAAACGGTGCCCGATCCTATGGACGAGGCATGGTCGGCTGCGTGGAAAGTGGACAAGGTTGGCTGTACGGGCGAGATAAACCAAATATATTTACCGTCTGAGGTCAGCTTCTTTGTTATTGACGATGATGAAGAAAGCCCACTCTCCCCTGCCCGTTTATATGGACCTTACAAAGCCAAATTCGGAGAAACATTGCGAATTATACAAAAGAAACCGACAGACGCTCCTCAAGTAAGGCACGAGCCTCGTGGAGGGCTAGCCGCAAGAGACAACATAGTTGCCATCAATGACAGTGACAACACGAAAAAACTAGAATTCGCTTTATTTAAGAAGGTCGAATATGGCGGCCAGAGCGAAGATATGAAACTGGTATCATATAAAAATATTTTTCCTGGGGAGCGAGTCTCCCTCGCCGTCGCGCCATTTATCTATATTTCAGATGTCAGCACAACGTCCATCGCAGAAGGAGGGGATTTCAAAGCTATCGATGAAACAAAACAGGCTGTAAAGATCGACATAAACGAGGGACTATTGAGTATGACCATAGGTATATTTCAAAGGCCATGTGGTACAATTTATTTTGAAGCTATTGCTAGAGATTCAGAGATTTCTAAGCCTCTTCCAACTGAACAAGCTAAATCAAGTAAGAAACGGGTCAGATTCCAACAACCTGGGTCAGGGACTGGCGAAAACAATCAGTTATCTCTCCGACGCAAGGGCAGCTTCATGAACTTGATCGGTGGCAAATGGAAGACAACCATTCAAGTAGTTTATACGCGAAAAGCAGTAGTATTAACAACAGTTTCTTGATCATAAGTTATCATAGCACGCTTCCAGATTCTCATTTTTTTGTTATTTTTTTTTATTCTCATTTTTTTTTTGATTTTTTTTATTTAATTCTCATGATACCCTGTCAGCAGAGCAGTGTCTTATGTCTGTTTGCCTGGCTTTTATATTAAACTTTGATTTACTTTTTCTGTTGCAAGAAAATAATGAATAAGGACTGAAATTGTTGACACAAGACAGTTGTTTAAGAAGGGAATGGACCTCCAAATTAAATTCTAGTCACTGCTGGAATTTGCTCGAACAATTCTGAAGGGTGTTCGCTTGCTCGTAGGTAATAATTGTTGTACTAGCAACTGTACTAGCATGCTCGCACTAGGCTGGCACTACTTTCTTAACAGCATAGAGTTCTTTCTTCTTTCCATTTTTGTTCTAATTCATCCATGTGCATTCACTTTTGTACCGATGTCTTGATAAGAGTCACGTACTTGTTGTTGTTGTTGTTGTGTTGTAGTAAGTCAACAGAGTACGTTGAACGGTTGATAAATTTTGCTGATAAATATATAGAAATGATTTAGTACTTATGAATAAAGGATATGGAGACTAAACCCACACGGATTTAGCTTTGTGGACTGGGTACTATGCTGGCAACGCCTTTCCTGTTTTAATATGGTTGATTGTATGTTTTCAAAGTTAATCGTCCTTAAAATAGCTGTATATACTAGAAATGTAACATCAGATAGATAAAAGATATCAGCGAATTGTGACAATATTGCCTTTTCTTGATAGTGTATACCAAGTGTATTTACTGAGAACTTACCTTAAAAGGTATTGTACAATAGTATATTATATTTTTTATACTGAATATCCAACTCATCGTTGGAATTGATGTGAATAAACTGCACAAGACAACAAATGCATACACTTTTTTTTAAGAACCAGTAAAATTTCACTCAGGCTCAATGTTCTTATTTTTTCGACAATTTGAGGCTCAAAATGTTGTTATTTTGTTCTTATTATAGCTGTGTTTTCCGTAGGGATTTGAAATGAACTAAAATTATTTAGGTGCTTTTTTGACACTTTAAAATAAGCAATCACTCTGAATTTTTTCCTGTGAAAACTGGGAGATTTTAAACGTAAGTCTGTCCACTTGCGGTACATTTACAGTAGTGTAGAAGAGTATGGGGGAAGGGAAAACTGGTGTATATCAAAATTTTGTTTCAGCCTCAGTTGGTTCTTAGTTTGTTCTTATTTTCGGGACGATTTCAGTCTAGTGCAGTCCAGTGCAGTCCAGTCCAGTCCAGTCCAGTCCAGTCCAGTGCAGTCCAGTCCAGTTCAGTCCAGTGCAGTCCAGTTCAGTCCAGTCCAGTCCAGTCTAGTCTAGCTTGTCCAGCCCAGTATTGAAAAGTCTGAAAAGTACCGATCACTCAAGTCTAGTGCCGTCTGGTCTTGTCTAACCGGGCCCGGTCCATTGCCGGTCTAGTCAGTGGACTGGTCCCAGTTCAGTTAGGTTTAGATTAGCTTAGCTTAGCTTAGCTTAGCTTACCTTAGGCCAGGATAGTTAGGTTTGGGGGTTAGGTTATACCCACGTAGAGTCGTCTACGAGCGTGTTCTATTGGAATCAACCGTTTTCGGTTAGTTGGGTTGGCTAGGTTTTCCGAGTTGGTTTTTGGTTGGTTTGGTTGATCAGTGCCAGACTCGATTAGTTTCAAACTACTTCTGGAGTCCCAGCACTCGTACAATTGTAGTTTCCATTTTAATTTATCAATCTATAAATTCAATGAGTGTAAATAAATACGTTGTTGTTGTTGTTGTTGTTGTTGTTGTTGTTGTTGACCAGTACAGTCAGCCAATAATGATAATCTTAATGCTCATTTTCTTTACCGTTACAGTTTGCCGTAAATTTTGTAAAGGTATTGGAATTGAAGTCCCTAGGGGTAGGGCTGTTCACCATGGATTTTTGCCCTGGGGATCGGAGACTTCACTAAGTTCACATCACTAAAAGGTGAAGTTATTCCCGCTATTCCTGACTGATGGATGGGGGGGGGGGGTTCAAATGACTGGTGTTTTACCAAATCCAAATGACGTTATTGTAGCGCCGAGTTCTGCAACACACCTAATCCTAGTAAGATGTCAAACAAGAGTCTGCTCATTTTCCTATAAAAGTGCTGCTATGTCTCGCAGCTTATTATCAGATATATATGACAGAACTGATTAGGTCTTCAAATTATAATGATCCAGGAGACTACCGGGTCTCCGAGACTACCTGATTAGGCCTTCTCTCATATTTGTGTGATTCATTAAAATATTTGAAATTCAAGGTTGAAGTACAAAGTCCATTGATGCACTTAAATTTTAAATAACTTTTTGATATCTGATAATTTTTAACATGTATGTTAAACATTTTAAAGCTCTGTTTATTCGTATTACTATTTTTAATATTAAATCAGTGTTTTGTAACAAGTCTCTCTGAAAATCACTTTTGTGAGAGAGCTCCCTAATCAAATATCGTGATAATAATGACTCTAGCAAACACAAGGGAAGTCCGCCATCTTGCTTATCCTTTTCCTCCGAGGACATCCGCCATTAACTAGGCTTAGGAACAACTGCGTTCACCAAAAACGCGGGTTGGAAAAGTGTTCTATGCGGACACAGCTTAACCAACCAACCAAACCCGGTTTAGATTGAAATGGTTCCCGGGGGAGGGGGGTTCTCACTAGAGTTTTGGGTAGGGATGTGTAGACCAAACGAAGATTGGAAGAAATTCCGACCCCGTTCTAGAGTAAAAAAACAATTTTCAAGGGCCTAAAAGTAAAAAATTTCCAAAAAATCGTTATCCCGTTTTAGAAAGGGCTTAAAATTTTGCGCAAAATGATACCCCGTTCTAGAATAAAATCCTTAAATTCTTACCCCATTTGGCGGCACATACCCTTATTTTAGCCAATGTAGTGGAGTAACCCCCCCCCCCCGGGAACGATTGTTCCCAATACTGTTTTTAAAATTTTAGTTGCATGCAATTCTATTTGCCTGGGGGGATGACTGGTTTGGTTCAATCTGCGTGATTCTAATTGAATACAATAAACACTCAAGCACAGGCGTTTAGACATCAGCTACACTACGCTACGTTTCGTTTCGTTGTGCCGTTATCTTACATTGCGTCAGTGTTAAGACATTACTTTCCATGCTTCAAGTCCACATGAATTTGATGTTACTTTATCTCCGAAATATCAAACAGAGTACACACAATGCTCATGAACCCAGCCGTAACAAACATCCATTTACTACCGCAGATTCTGTGCATGAAAAGGCAGAGCATTTCTCAACCTATAAATATCTTTTTTCCGCTCCTGAAAAAATACTGCCACCAGATTGGCTATAGATTGGCTATATATTTACCTCACTGGATGTGAATTGGTATTTTAAAACTATTATCAATATAGTTATTTGTATATTGCTATTAAGGTCAATTAACTCGCCAAGCAGTCTCATATCACTTACGTATAATTAGCTTTCAATTCAGTAATTAGTTCATTGGCTCTACAGGGAAAAATAATAGAAGCACGTTATTAAATTTCAGGAGCGGTGACCTAAGACGGAAAATAATAGAAAGTTTCGAACCCTTCTATCGTTCACTCAGTGCACAATGAAATCAAGTAAGACCTGGTAAGTTGTTCTTGTGTGCGTGCAACTATGGTGAAGTCCTTTGATCACTAACGCAACGGATTTCAAGTCAAAGGCTTGACAGGGGTTTCTTCCAGAGGCAAACGGAAAAGCAATATTTCATTATCTCAGTCGGATGCATATGCCTTTTCAAACAAAGTATTCTGTATCGTTCAGCTTTCAAACAGCTATAGTGAACAACGCGTTATAATCCCGTCAATCAGTGAAGCCTATTTTCATTTAATTCGTTCTAAAAATTCCCGGTCAAACTCTAACATGCAGCGACGAGTCATTTCCAAAGACATCACGCGGCACGTGTTTATAACTAAAACAGATGACACTTCTTTGAGAGCTGCAGAGGAAAAAACAAGTGCTTGTCATATAACCGTAAAGAACAAGACTGGAAAAGACGGCCAAGAACCAGTTATTGTTGATTTCATGATGTTTCAAACGGTGCCCAACCCTATGGACGAGGCATGGTCGGCTGCGTGGAAAGTGGACAAGGTTGGCTGTACGGGCGAGATAAACCAAATATATCTACCGTCTGAGGTCAGCTTCTTTGTTATTGACGATGATGAAGAAAGCCCACTCTCCCCTGCACGTTTATATGGACCTTACAAAGCAAACTTTGGAGAAGCATTGCGAATTATCCAAAAGCAGCCTGGAAACCCACCGGAAATAAAACACGAGTTCCGGTTTCTGTGCAGATTTTCTAGATTTACTCAACCCACCGCGATGTGGGGTGGAAAATAGAAAAAAATGCGAGAGCGTGTACGGAAGTGGTGGGATTGTACAGAGACAGGAAAAAGCTCTCGTTTCCTTTCCCTTTTCTCTTTCCTAATTTTCCTTCAGCACACTCTTTTTTCGTTTTTCGTCCCCTCATAGGGACCGACCATTTGACAGAGTGGTGCCGTGTGGAGCAGAAGAATTTAGGAATTTTTGTCGCAAGATTTAAAGAGTAAAAATAATTAGCATGTGCGGTGATGTCGATCTAGGGAAAAGGAAAACGGAAAACTTAACTTGCAGAACCCCCCTGATATGAAATGGGCAGTCTCAGCAATCTAAGTCTTATTGTGCCCCCCCGATATGAAATGGGCAGTCTCAGCAATCTAGGTCTCATTGCCCCACCCCCTCTTGTAACAAGAATACTGACATCTCCGTTTGCTGTTGTGTAGAATTTGGACAACGCGTGGCAGTGGGTAAAGGGACTGAGTACTGGTGGCTCGACCAATACGCTGGCTGCTCTCAAACTCGCCCTGTCTGACCCCCAGTGTCACGCTATCTACTTACTGACTGACGGCCGGCCGGACCAGGTGAGAGGCTAATAATTAACAGTTATATATCGGATGAGGTTTGTGTTATCTGCCGAAGCAGAAGTCTGCGACGGATAACATAAACAGTGGCCTTGATAATTCGCTATCATGTGAAAACCGAATCCAAAAATTGTTTAATTATACAACTGCAATGCAGGAGCACTAATAAAGATAAAAACTTTCAATTTACATTTGAAAACAACTTTAATGACAGCCGTGAACTATTGTCTGCAGAAATGACTTCATTTATGCTTGCATAAAACTATTGTCTGTAGATATGACGTAACAATTTCACGGCACCTGGAATTAACAGTGCGTTTGTAGCCGCTCAGAATCGAGATAGCATGAAAATGTATAAAAAATCAATTTATTGGCATGTGTACTTGGTTTGAAACATGTAGTGATATGGAGAAATAGATGGTATAGTCAGGGAGATAAACAGATTCACGAACAAACAAACGGCAAACAAGCAAAAAAACAAACAAATGAACGAACCAACAAACTAACAAGCAAATTAATAAACAAATAAACAAACAAAAAAGACAACAAGCAAGCAAATAAACGAACAAACAGATTTGTAAACAGGGCCTAAGAACGAGATCAACCTAGAAACTCAAAGCGTTATACTATAAATAAAAATAAAATAAAATATAAATGCTATGTTTAACGTGGAGACACACTTAGCTTATCAGCTAGTTTACAGGTGGTCCACGAAATCAATGAAATAATAACAAATGAAATTAAAGGGGTTAAAATCCCCAACTGGCAGGAGGCACTCCAGCTGGCTATTTACAAACGTGGCTCAGAACTGGGGTTGAACTCGGGATCACCGGATACAAGCACAGGACCGAGTGTAGACTGTCATCAACTCACACCAAGCACCAACTCACTAGGCCGCGCTGCTTTCTCAAAATGATATGAAATGGCAGACTAAATACCGTGGAGGACACTCCTCCCTGCATTTTGATCAATAATGCTGACGTTGATGAAGAACTGTGTGTGAAGTCACTATCCCCCTACCCCTCCACTATCCATTAGATATAATGGATAATCCTTAATTTCCAATCCTTTCCTAAAAGGAGTCTGCAGTGTATGGTCCCTCCCGGCTTCCCCCATCTCTCGCCCTCGGCCATCTCAACAATGACTGAATGTTAAGAACGCCTTGTGTGTCCCCAATCCGTACCTACATGGAGGACAGTGTAAGGCAATCCCTTGACCCCCTTCCCTCACATTTGCCCATCCTAATAATTGCGCATCCCTAATAACGAATTTTGTAATCTCCAGATGCTGTGTGTGTCCCCAATCCATGTCTGAACGGCGGTCAGTGCGAGGTTACGCCTTCTCTTCACAGTCGACAGCCCAGCTGGTCGTACAAGTGCAACTGTCCCCTGTGGTACAAGGGTCGTAAGTGTGAAGGTGAGTGCAACTATCCCTGGTAGTATAGGGGTCGTACGTATCAAGGGAAGTGCAACTGTCCCCAGTAGTAAAAAATGGGGACCTTAGTGTCAAGGTAGGGAGAAAACATTCGGTCCATAGGTCACGGCACGGACATCACACGCGCCAATCGCTACAATACCTAGTGTCCAAATGTATTGAGTTCGTATATTTTAGTGGCGTTAAAATTGACAGATCTCGCTTTCCTCCTGGTTTATACAGTGCCCCACCCATGTGAGAGCAACCCGTGTGCAAATGGCGCCACCTGCATGGACGGATACAGTCGATTCTCTGGTGTTGATATGGATGGGATCGTCTACACTGGCGTTCGGGACATTCATACA
Organism: Epizoanthus ramosus; assembly: GCA_026413505.1. Lineage (NCBI taxonomy): Eukaryota > Metazoa > Cnidaria > Anthozoa > Zoantharia > Epizoanthidae > Epizoanthus > Epizoanthus ramosus. Next base: position 8,622 of record JANVCJ010075667.1, read on the forward strand.
CTGAGCTACAATTGTATATGTCGACCTGGCTTCACAGGCAAAGACTGCTTAAGTAAGTAAGCTAGGCAATAGTTTGTCTGCTCTGTACAATAAAGCCGTCTTGGGAGTGTGTCCTGAAATGTATGTCCTGTTGAGCTCTGACTCTTTACCTGATAATTGCCGTAACATAGCCTGTAGAAAGACCGCTCAGCGTACAGCGAGGCAAACACAATGTAATGTAATGCAATGCAATGCAATGTAATGTAATGTAATGTAATGTAATGTAATGTAATGTAATGCAATGCAATGTAATGTAATGTAATGCCAAATGCATGACTTTACTATTATTACTATTATTGTTATCATAATTATTGCTGTCAATTAAATAGTTACTTTTAGCTAATTAACAAAATGATAATGTCTGAAAACTGAGAGTGTTTTTATAGGCATATAGGCAATCATAAATGCTGGCATTCATTAAACTACAAGCAGGATATAATTCCATTCTAATTGGTGTTTATTTTTATTTTATTCCATATAATCCAGCCGACATCTGCTCCCAGTGTCACAGTAACGCAACTTGTATCAACTATCGCTGTGTCTGCAAACCCGGATTCATAGGAGATGGGATCAACAGCTGCAAGAGTAAGATAAATATTGCATGTTATTAATACCAACCCGTTGATATTAGATCTCAATTTGATTGGCTCGCTACTCGCTATGTATCAGCTCGTACACCTTAGTGCAGCTTTAGTGTGGCCCAGCTGTTTCTTAAAATGGAGGAAGTAAACTTTCGATTCCCCTTATTTTGAAGTAAATCTACTATGTAATTTACACCAAACTTCATCCATATTATACAAAATTGAAAAACAAAAAGGATATTTAACTTTTTACTTAATAAAACAATTATTCCACTCACTTATTTTGGATATGATATTATTATAGACGTCCTCGACCGATTGAGGCTTTGTCTACCTTGAATGCGATCTGATTGATATATAGAGGTCACATGATATCATATGACATCATGCGTATTAAAGGGGAACTGAACCCTAAAATCATCTCCTCTCTAATAAAATCCTTTTGGTTTGTAAAACAATATTTCAAAATTATTTTTCTCTAGATGCATAAGTTTCCAATTTATAGGGCTTTGAATATCGTAAATTACTGCTTTGTCTGGCGGCTCAGAAATGAAGTGTCAGTGGACTTCCATTCAAATTTGTGACGTCTAGCGCGGGGAACGCATACAATTTTCATCTGTTGTATCATGTTCTAATCATTCACTTCTCAAAATTTACAAGTTAGAGATACAAATATTAGCAGCAATCATCACATTGTTTTACGAACCAAAAGAAATTTACTAAGAGTGAATCAATGTTAAAGTTCAGTTCCCCTTTAAGATTTACTCATTGCTTTCTTCCGTCATTCTTCTGAACTGAACTGAACTATATATAAACACAGCAAACTGTGCAAATGGTCAATCCATTTCTCGATTTAGTTTAATGAATTCAAATCCTACAGCTGCCAAATATAGTGTTTCAGGAAAGTGCAACCATGTTAAGAAAAGGTGCACTGGAAACTAGGATTGTTGTTGTGTTACTGCTACTGTTGTTGTTGTTGTTGTTTTGATAGTACCAATAGGCTGCTTTCCAATATTCAATTGTTAGACCAGTCCTGAAGTACACAAATGGCTATCTGGTAGTCATCATTAACTCTAATCATACCACAAATTCAGGAGAGATTAAAAGCAGTTGCCTATCTAAGAGTTTATATCAAAATATTTGATCTAGTTGTATTCAATCGATGATTGATATTGTAATCTTGCATTTTATGCAATAATAAAAAGGATGTGCCACTATGCTTTGTACAAAGCATGGTAGACTAGAAACCAGTGATTTAATGATCGCTGCTGTTATTGTTATTGGCCTTGTTTGGATAATACCGATAGTCTGCTACCAAGTACCAATTGTTAGACAAGTTCTGAAGAACACAACTGGTTATCAGGTAGTCAACACCCTAATCGTACATCAAATTCAGGACAGGTCAAAATAAATGTCGATCTACTTTGATATTACAATATTAATATCTATAGTTGTGTTATTCAAACAATGATTGGTATTTTAATCTTGTATTTTATGCAAGAAGTCGAAGATCCTTGTATTCCGAATCCCTGTCGTAACAATGGAACGTGTTCTGTGGGTCCGGACTTGTCGTACGATTGCCACTGTCCTAATGGACTCTGTGGACCTCACTGCGAATGTAAGATCTCTACATTGCATTATCTTTAGCTAATTTTAAAGTATTGTCTAATTTTCTTTTTAGGAGTTAGTTCCGTCATGCTTTCCAGGATATTGCATTTTGCTATCTCAATGTTTTAATGATATAATGTATCTGAACTATTTTGTTTATCTGTCTGTCTGTCTGTCTGTTTAAGTGGCTGAGTGTCTGACTGTATATCTAACCGAGCATCGATCTCACATGCGGGAGGTCGAGGGTTCGAGTCCCACCAACATTCAGGGTCTTAAAATAACTGAGGAGAGGGTGCTGCTTTGCTATAACGTCCGCCTGTTTGACTGCCTCACTGACGGACTGACTGACTGACTGAATGATTGATTGATTGATTGATTGATTGATTGACTGGCTGGCGGACTCCATGTACCCCATTTTTTGTCACCGGAATCGTAACAGTCTTGTCTGTCTCTCTTATATCGAGAACTATTCGTTTTTCTGTCTCTGTACACCACTGTATGCGTGTTTACTTGTTTTACACCTGTTTTATATGTTGTAATGTTTCTTTTAGTTCTTTCTGTTGTTTATCTTACCCCTTAAATAAAAATGATATTGACCGTAATAAATCTTGCACATTTCTCTAGCCATCTGCGATATTTGTCAGCAGCAGCCGTGTTTGAACGGTGGCACGTGCATATCACATGGTGATCACCGCACGTGTGTTTGTCCCCCGGACAGCACTGGGCCCGACTGTAGAGGTACAGTATGATAGAGACGATTTCGCTTCACTGTCAAAAGCTCATTGTCATTTGCATTGTCATTGCGCCATTTTATCATTGCATTGTCAAAGCAGCTTTCTGACCAATAAAATTCTAGAGTTGAGTAATGGCAACCAATCAGAGTTGACAATTGACGCGTGACTCGCTGACGCGAGCATTTTGTTCTGATCAATCTTTGACAGTCAAGCAAAATGACCTCTTTAATACGATATGATATGATACGATACGATACGATACGATACGATACGATACGATACGATACGATACGATATGATATGATATGAT
>JANVCJ010075678.1:0-11892 GCA_026413505.1 Epizoanthus ramosus
TGTTTTGAATTAGTCCGCGTGCTACAGACGAAAAGTCTGTACGGTAAGTTATGGACCTAAGTTTCAGCCAATCAGAGTGCATGATTTGGTTATTGGCCCTAGAAATCAGAGTTGTCATATAATAAACTAAGTTAATTAATTTGTGTGGGTTGCAAATAATTACATGTATTATATAATACATTACCAGTAATTTTTATTTTGTAGTTTAAGGAATTTCAGATGTATATAAATACAGACATCAAATAGTCATTAGTAAGTTTTCTTTCCTTTGTTCAAGCATATATTTAAGTTAATTAAAGAAATGGAACTTGGGAGAACATTGCTCGGTTCTGGTAATTGTCATCTCCTATGAACAATACTAGGGTCCTATACATGTAAAGAAATCCAATTGCCAGTCCCTCTGCATTGTTTGCTTTGCTTTTGTAAAGGAAAGTGGTCCCAAACAAGCTCAATCCTATAAAGCAACTACATGTACATAGATGCCAACCTTTGGGGAATGTGCTCAACTGCATGAGACATTGCCAAGTGCTGTAGGCATGAGCTCCTAGGGGAGTCTGAGAGCATGCCTCCCCCCCAGAAAATTTTGAAATATAGAACCCTCGGAAATGCTGTTTCTGGTATTTTGAGAGTGACTTTAAAGAGAGAGCATAAATGTCAATATTGGAATGATTTTTTCATCAATGTATATATCTTTAAATTTGGGTGTTTAATAGCAGCAAAATTAAAGAAGCTTGCATGGGCAAGCCTGAGACGTGAGATTATCAATGTATGGCAGGTAATAATAAACTTTAATAATCACTTTTGACTAAATTAAAGAATAGAATGACAATAGATGCTGAAGCATGAGACACATGCTATACACTGTAGGTGTGAGAGTTGATAGGTATGCAACTATGATCTTTCACTGTCAATCTCGGTGCAGGTCTTCCAAGGCAAGTGAACTGGATGCCAACACCTCAGGCTCCGATTGGCTGTCCTCCAGGTCTAGAATACTTGACTACAGTTGACCAATTGCTTGTCCAACAACAGGTGGAACTTTTAGAAGGTAATTTAAAACTGAAAACAAAATTTATTCATTAACTAGAACCCAGGGGCCCCACTCGAGTATCCTCATGACCAGAGGGGGGAGGGGCATTTTTTAGTCTGAAGGGATTTCTTTTTATCTGTTGCAAAAGATACACAGCTGTCAGTATAGATATAATGTACTCCTAGAAAATATCTTTGGGTTTTTTTGGGCATACCAAAAGTCAGGGTTTTTCTGGGGTGTAAAATATATAACCCCCCCCCCATTAAAAACATAGCCAAGCAGGGCCCCTGGGAACAAGATGTTTCATAGAATCATAAGTGGATTGCTTCCATACTGCTTTCACTATTAGTAAATAACTGATCTGCAGTGCCTGCTGATATTACACCCTGACTCACCAATATCTCAACTCAGTTATATAAGAAAATTCAATGCCTGATGAGGGAATTTCACGTTAAATTTCATGCAAAAAGTGTTCCTTGAATCGCATAGTCATATATTGATTTAAAAACATGGAGTCTTGTCCAATTTGTAAATAAAACTTCGGCGCGCACAGCCAGCAGGTCATGCAATTCCACGTTAAATTTGCACTGTCATTAGCCAATCAGCATGCAAGATCCATCTATACTATGCGATTCTATAATGTATTGCTTGAACACATCACTGGACCAAATAACAATAGATAAATGCCCCAAACAATAGCCCTATTACATTATGCAACGTTCAAGCAACCGGATCCTGATCGACTGAATGGCTCAGATCAAGAAATAAATAGTATGTTTCATAATTAAATTTCTACAATTATAAACTTAAGAAAGAATTTCATAAACAAAAGATTGAAGGGTAAGGCAACATGTCCACCCAGAAGAGAATGTGTCTGTTATTTCTATGGAAGAGACCCTAAACATGTCAGTTTCATATAAGAGAGCAGGTTAAATTGCATGCCCCAGATAGGGACCCACTTTGTTTACCAAACACAGCTGTCAGCACATGGTACAACCCCACCCCCATTTGTGACCACTTATTTCCATTTAGGGGAGACCTACGGTAACACATTTTAAGTACAGAATATGAAAGATATAGCATCTTTTAATTTTAGAGCTGCTTATGAAAAAAAATTAAATATTGAGTTTTAGCTCCCAGAGGAGCGAGACAGAGGGCAGCAGCCCTTGCACCCACCCTGCTACAGGTATCCCACCCCAAGATCAGGGACCCTCAAGAACACATGTGTTACCTACATCTTGCATTCATTTTATAAAGGAACAGTTTTAAATTCATAAAATCAAAATGCAAAGAAAGAGAAATAATAATAATAATAATAATAATAATTAATAATAATAATAATAATAATAATAATAATAGAGAAGAAAAGGAAAATAATGGATAATTGATAAACAATTGTGAGTCATGCTGGCAGGACTTGAATTCACTGAGTCTTTGGAGTGCAAGCATATTAACCACTCAGTCAAGCAGCGTAAGAGCTCACAACCTCTGGCATAATATCCTGGCAAATTATAGTGAAAGCATGGAACCATGCCACGTATACTGGTCTATGGTATTTTTATTGATCGCATTATTCTGTACTATCCACTGTCGTTAAGCTACACTCGCTATTATGCTGCCTCCCACACTGACAGCAATTCAGCAAATGCAATATATTGAGAATGAAGTCTTGACAAGTTTATCACAGCAAAATACACTGTTTAAAACATCACAGAATTATTGTATTCTACCAAATACAACTTTTGTACTTGAAGATTGTTTCTCTTCAAGGCTATTTTTTAAACGTTTTCTAAAGTTCCACAAAAGGTGAAAACTTGGTCCCCCCCCCCTTAATCTTAACCCCCAATATTTTTGCAAAATTTAGTTTCCAAATTTTTATTCACGAAAGTATTTAAAGAGAATACCTTTGAAATTACTCAATGAAATTTACCTTGTGGATCGGTAGTATTGAAAACAAAGACCCCCAAACAAAGACTGATTAGACCCCTAGTCCAAAACGAAGACCCAAGTCAACACTTCTAGCTAGTCAGTATGTATTCAGGTTTTGTTGTTATTTACAGATTAAAGCTTTGTCGGCAAGTACCATCCTTAGTATTTGCATTATATTTGTTATGCTTTGTATCGATATTCTGATCGATGTCAAGCTTCACCCTGTGGTGAAGGAATTTTGCATGCATTAACATGAATCACTTTCTTTTTGTTCAAGCGTTTACTGGATTTGAATCAAACAACAAGTACAAGATATGTAATTCCTTGGGTCAACAAGTCTACTTTGCTGCTGAAGGTAATACTATTATCTAATTATAATCCTGAGGAGATCCCGACCAGAAGTTCTGGACCCACATTTTACCCCAAAGTACCAAATGAATGATCAACCCCAAAACCTTACTAAATGTTGTACACAACCATAGCTACTGCAAAGTGAGAACGTTTCTGCCATGAATTCCACTCGGACATTGGAGGGAGTACTTCCTAGATTTTGGTCGTCCAAATGCGAAATTAGTTGGCAATATAATTATAATGACGGATACTTTAAAAAGGTTTTTATATTTTATGACAAGTCAAATCAGTCACACACTCTGCCAAATCAATAAGGCCCATTATATTGTTTCACTGTTATCACACAATTCAAATTTTGAATATTTAAATTAATTTCTCTTTTTCTGGCATACATACATTATTTATTTTCTAAGTTGTACTGCAAAATGCAGAAGCTGAAATACTGTAAATTGACATCATACATGTATGTAAAGCCTAAGCATATCATATTCATTATGAACAAACAAGTTGAAATTTTTAATTGTTTTGCACTCAGCATTTGATTGACTCAAATGGTCAATGATATCATTTTCCTGTTCTGTGTTGTGTTTGCATTTTGCTGACCATATGCCCTCCATGCAGTTACGTACAGTAGTTGTCATACCCAAAGAATAGGGGGTGGTTCCTGAAGGTGGTTCAAATAAACCCCCTAACATTTTGAAAATCGATATTTTTTAGTAATTTATTATGATATATATAGGAAATGTTATTGGGAAAATAGTAAAATGGACCCCTTTCCAATCACTTCTTAAAAATTACCCAGTGGACACTCAATTTATTTGCCTCATCCCCTCCCTTACCAAATAAAAAACTGGTTCCCAGGGCCCGGTTGTTGAAAGGATGGATAAGCTATCCGCCGGATAAGTGCTATCTGTTTTCATCAATTAGTTTATATTCGAGGCTGTGCAAAACCATTTTACCAATTGCATTAGACGTTTTCCACTCACTGAATAACCAGGGATAGATAAATCAACAACAAACTGAACAATCTTTGATTTCTTTTTGAAAATGATCAGCACTTATCCGGCAGATAGCTTATCCACCCTTTCAACAACCAGGTCCTGAAAAAAATAATTTTAACCCCCCAACTTGTACTGTAAAAATGCTAATTGCTTTGATTCTATAGCTTGCTCAAAAGTAATGTACATGTACTAATTCTCAACATTTCACTTTGCAACTTTCAGCTGTACATAGTTCAGATTCCTTGCAACAAAATGAGAAAATGTGCATCTTAACTGCTGACAAACAGTCCTTACTCAACAAACGGTCTGAACTTATTTCTAAATGTAGACATAAAAACAAATTTTATGCGGAAAACCTCAAATTTCAGCCTCCCATGCATGGAAGCTGTTACTTTTAAAATTGATACCTGACCTTCTTTATGCAGTCTGATGATCGCAACCGAGCATGAAACTCTAGTTACTGATTTGTAACATCCTACCATGTTATAATATAATAATTATATATATAAATCCTTCCCTGATGAGTGGGGGTGAAACACCAGCCCCTACGAAACAAATCTGTCGGATTAGTAAAACAGCAATGATGATTTAATCCAATCTATTTATTTATTAATATACTCACGCCAAAATATAATTTATATTTATTGCATGTTGTATTGTCCATATTCTATAACATGTAGGATATTATATTTATTTAACAGAATAGTTCATCTGAAAAGAGCGCATCCTATTAAAGATCTCTCACCCCTCTAAACCATCCCAAAGTTCAATTCCTTATGCATCCTCCTACATGTATAAGTGGCATTACATTACATGTAATAATAATAAGCATTTATTTAAACATGATAATACATCAGAGCTGATGTAGTCATATTAAGAATACTCCCTATATCCCGCATTAATCCCAATGAAACCCCTAACTCTACTGTAACGGAGTTACTGTGTAAAATATGTGCATTTGTGAGGATCGATAACCTTCTAGAATCGGTGCTGGAAAGATCGTAGAATGTTGCAGTTACTGCTCGTGCACGTCACGACCCACACGATGATCGAAGGTGTGACTACACTGGTAACGCATCCGGAGATTAGATCACTATCTCTGACGTAAGACAAGCCACTCCTTATAAGTCTGTAACCAGTCTATTCTTAGCCTTACAAAGTGTATATAAATGGTGGTTTAGACTGAATAAAGCGTTCTGCAGCTTGACAACTCCTAGTCCTGGTGGTCTGGTGGCTCGGTTCATTACACTACCTTATCTCTAACCCTAACCCTAACCCAGTGAAAATAAGCCCAATGAAACCCCTAACCCTACCCCAACTATTTACAATATTAATCCTAATGAAAATCAGCCCAATGGAATCCTTAACCGTACCCCAACTATGTACATGTATTATTACACCCACAGACATCTCTTTGACTGAGTAGATTATTCTGTTACATTGCATTTGTCTGAATGTAGCAGATATTTTTCAGATACTGATTGCTGTACTCGGCAATGTTGTGGCCCTGTTCGTCCATTCGAGATGAAAGTTTTTGACAACATGCAGAGAGAAGTGATACACCTGTCCCGACCCCTCCGGTGCCAGTGCTGCTGTTGTCCTTGCTGCCTACAAGAAATTGAAATACAGTCTCCACCAGGGACAGTCATTGGTTATGTTGAGCAAAAGTAAGTCATTCAATTGCACTGCATTTGTCAGATTTTTAATCTTTTTCTAAACACACCAAGAGCATTTTCCCCCCAGGGCCCTATTATAAACTTTGTGAGCATAATTTTAGGAAACTTTGGAGAACCATTCAATACCCCATCTTTTGCTGACCCTAGAATATTATAAACATGATTTTGGTGAGTTGGCATTGTTCATTACAAACAACGCAAGAAACTGTGCTTTGTTACATTTATGCCAAAACAATTAGTACTGACCTACATGTATGGACCCTAAATTTAGTTTATCGCTTTAACCCACTCTGAGGTAGATGGAGAAACTTTAAAGCAGCTTTTTCGACCCAAATGATAAACATCTCTCTCTGAGGGTTTATGGTTTATTGTCCTCAGTTATCTGATCATGTCAGAACATGTGAAGGCAGCATCTTCTCAGTTATTTTAAGTCCCTGAGTGTTGGTCCGGCCGGGATTCAAAACCATGACCTGCCATGCACCTGTGAGGCCGATGGTCTACCAACTGAGCTAACCGGGTGGGGCTAAATATTCTTTCATGTTATTGGAATGACAGTACTTTCTTTACTTAGCCTTTATATTAACATTTGGATTTTCTAACTATAGATGGACATGGTGGAAAGTAAAATTAGAAATTCAAGATGCTCATCGTCAGCCTATTATGACAATCAATGGACCATGTTGTCCTTGCAGCTGTGGATCAGATGTTGAATTCGCTGTGAGTTTTTCATGCATTAATGTAAAATGCAGGGGAACAACAGTCTCAGTTGTATGAATACTGCTGTTTAGTGGTCTAATGGTTAGTGCATGTATGTTGGTTTTGGATCAAGAGGTGTGGGTTCACAGCACAATGACTCCAGTCCAAAGGCATATGGTGCCTCTCTTCACCCCAGAGTGCGAACTGATGATGACCAATGGGAAATATATAAGTGAGAAACTGTTAGGGCAAGTAACAAAATTCTAGGGGTAACCTGCAATGGACTACTATCTCATCCAATGGGAATAGCCAGAAACTATTAGGGCTATAGGGCCAGGGGTAACCCTAGGACGACCAACCAAATTTTAAGGGTAACCTGCTTTGGGCAGGACACATCCAGACTTTGCTAATTTACTTGCCTTGCCTTGCCTTGCCTTGCCTTGCCTTGCCTTGCCCAATGCCTTGCTTTGCTTTGCTTGTTATCAATATTGTTATACTTCTCTCTTGGGAACTATTTAGATAACACCATTAAATTATTATCACATATGAATTGACTATCTTGTTACCTCAGATCCATTCTGTCAATGGAAGTAATGAAATTGGAATGATAACTAAGCAGTGGGGTGGACTAGCACGAGAGATGTTTACTGATGCTGACAACTTTGGAGTCCGCTGTAAGGATTTAACACTCCAGTCATATTGAATATTTTTTGTAATAGCTCTGTACCACACTGTCAACGTTTTTATGTCAGTCTTATTTTGCTCATTATTTATCTGATATATGTCTTTCTAATCAGTCCCTCTAGACTTGGATGTGAAGTTTAAAGCTATTTTAATGGGAGCCTGTTTTCTTGTTGTAAGTAGAGTTCATCCTTAATTAATTATTTGTGAACGAGTGGAAAGGTTTATTTATTATCACTATTATAACTGTAGTCGCTGCCAGCTGCACCCATTGCCTGGATATTTAGGCATTTTAGTTGGCAATTAGTTCATATGAACTAGAAGATTGACACTTAGATAAAGTTATTTACTTACTTACTCACTTACTTACTTACTTACTTACTTACTTACTTACTTACTTACTTACTTACTTACTTACTTACTTACTCACTTACATACTTACTCACTCACTTATTTACTTACTTACTTACTCACTTACTTACTTACTTACTTACTTACTCACTTACTTACTTACTTACTTACTTACACACTCACTTACTTATATACTTACTTTCTTACTTATTTACATACTTACTTATATACTTACTTACGTAGGTAAGTAGGTAAGTAAGTACGTAAGTACGCATTTGCCAGCCAATTGCAGAATTGCACCCATTTTAGGTATTTCTGATGATCAGTTTTTTTGTTTTTTTTTCTGATGATCAGTTACTGATTATATATTTCAGTTCAAATATAACTATTTTTTATACATTGTTGCTATCAGCTAAATCGCAAAGGCTAATAGAGGCTGTGAAAATACAAGTAAATATTGTAGACGATAAGTTAGCCTCAGGCTAGGATTATTGGCATGTTCTTAGTTGACTTAAGACTGCGGTCATTTCAGCTCAGCGTTCTTATGAATACGCGGTTTTACACTGATGAAACCGATATCGCACACTCCTTCAAGATATTGTTACTGGAATAAAAACAAGCATTTTGCCGTTCTAGGAATAGATTCATTGAGCACACCTTGGGTCACGTTTGATTTGACCACGATAGTGTCAAACAGGAAAGTCAGCGGAAAGGCATATTATCCGGCTTGCACAATGATATGAAACAAAATGGACACGTGCGTCGAACGAAACCACGAAAACATCCCTAAAGGCCAACTTATGCTGCGGTTATTTAGCGGTGGGTGGTCGCACGTAAAATGACTTATATCTTGGTATTGTGGGGCAGATTGATAGATTCCTGGGCAACCCTACTGCCGGCGATGGCTATGGCATGCAAGCCAACTTACTCTCATGACATGTCATCATTTCAAAACTTACCAAAGGTACACCTCAGTCTTGTAAACAACAACCTTATAAACAAAAACTCTTTGGCAGCCAAAAATAAGAACCTGATCAGTCCATGCAAAATATGTGCATTGATTTCCCTACCTAATTTCATGCAAGAATGGGCTCTGTTTGCGTAGTTTGGGTGTAAATATTTGTGAAGTACCCCCAAATATCTGATAACAAAAACCATACACAATTTGTATAGGAAACACCACCGTTCGAGAAGAATTAATGAAAAATACCACGAGTATTTGATGAAAGTGTCAGTAATACCACGAGTGCGCAGCATGAGTGGTATTTGGCACTTTCATCAAATATGATGAAGAATTAATGAAAAATACCACTCTTTTTATTGCTTAAAGTGACAAATGCCATTCGTGCTTCCCACTCATTGTATTACTGGCACTTTCATCAAATACTCGTGGGATTTTACATTAATTATTCTCGAACGGTGGCATGGCATTTCCTATCCTAATTGTGCCGGAAATGAACTCTAGATTTCCAAATATGGTTTTGTCATTAGAAGTCTTTCTTCTTGTTTATTTATTAAGTACAACGGAAGACTGTCTGATTTAGAAAGCTTGAGACACTTGACAAACAGCCCAAAATATAAATCGTCAACCATAAATAGCATTTCTTATAATTATGTAAAAAGTCAGATGTGCCCCCTTCCCCGGTGATATCATCCTGTAATAGGTGGTCGTACGCAATATTTAGCATACTGTCACTTTTGGTGGCTATTAACGAAATATCAATTGCCAAAAATAATCGTCGAGATAATTCGCAGATATAAGATCCTGTAGGTAATATTTTGACCATCCAAAAGACTAAGAGATTCGCATATATAACCATGGCTTTACAGCTTATTTATAAGAATTTGTCACACGCTAATAGAAAACGCTTACAGTTTTAACGTACCGTCCCCAGTGAATAAACTTAAAGGAAGAAACGAAGATTTCAGTGCTGGCGTGTCTCAAATACCCTTGTATCCACTTTGATTTGCACTTGATTGACGGTAATTGTGTCGGAAATGAACTCTAGATTTCCAAATATGGTTTTGTCATGAGACCCTTATCTTGTTATATAACGCGCCATTATCGCTCCCAAGGATAACAGAAGACTGTCTCATTTAGAAAGCTTGAAACAGTGGGAAGTGAATTCAGCCAACGTAAGTTTGTTACCCAATTTATCTAAGTCAAAAGATATATTTTGTTGGATAGTGAAACCAAAATAATTTACGTAGTAGTGAAATACAATAATAATTTTCTTTGTTTTTAATTTTATCGGTTTATCTAGCGAATTCCTTGCTGATCAGTGTTTTTCGTCTTCTCTAACGAAATACCTGTTTCATAGCCTTGACGCATAGCTCATGCCATCATAGAACTGTAGTAGTAATAGTAGTAGTAGTAGCAGTAGTAGTAGTAGTAGTAGTAGTAGTAGTAGTAGCAGTAGTAGTAGTAGTAGTAGTAGTAGCAGTAGTAGTAGTATGATAACTGGTTGACTACACTGAATACATTAATTTACATGTAGATATTAGCAGAGTGCTTGAGTTGCTCTGGACCTTATGGACCAAGGATTTTCCTTGGATCATGGAAAATGAATCCATAACTTATGGTATGATCTGAGCTAACAATTAAATAAATATAGAATTTGATTTTTTGAAGTACATGTATTTTCTTGGATATAGGCAGAGATAAGAAATTCTGCCTTTTTGATTGATAAGCCTCGGGTTGGTAACGGGGAAAATAAGGGAGAAAGGAAAAAATAGTGGGGGTGGACGGGAAAGAGAGCCTGTCCGCAAATAATACAAAAGATCATTCCATGGATAGCAGCTCCTGCTATCACCTCTGATTGGTCAGAATAGTGTGTGTTGACTGACACATGACACATGTGATTTGCATATAAAATGTGAAGAAAATAATCGTGTGTTTGGCATTTGGTGTATGAGCCAGTTTGCAAAGTCAGACAAGATTCCTCAATAAATTATGAGTAGTCTTAAAGTTGAACAGAATTTGGAATCTGTTCTAAACAACTGGCCGTGTTTGGTATTCTGCCCACAGGAGTCACAGATTTTAAAATATTTCAATTCTGGCGACCGCCTATGCTGAAAAACATTTAGGAGTCAAAGATCGGACAACGGTCACTGTTAGTGTTTAATACTCGTTTTCATAATGAAGGACCAATTTGAGTTGATCAAATGAATTGAATTGGTTTAAGAGTGTTTGTCAGCGAAGTTGGGGAAGAAGAGAGAGAACTCTCCGCGAAGGAGGTTTCGTGATACTGTAGATCTGGTATATGTTAGGGCATTCCAGAGAACTAGCGTTATTCGGAAATCAAATGAAAGTAGATGCATTATCTTTTTCTCCCTGAAAGGTTTCTTCATCAGAGCAAAAGTGAGCACGAATAGTAAATAAATTGGAGTTTATATATAGAGTTGGGATAATATATTATTACATTCAGATTGAAAATTTGAGTGACCGTTATAGGTTACAATAATGAAATATACAGATATAATGGTTGTCTGCAACTCGGCCCAATAAGTTCGATCCAGAGTGACCAACTGGCAGTAGCTAGGATACAAAATTATCACTGATTACATGTATATCTAGTAGTGGACGAAGCGCAGGTATCGCGATTATAAACGATTGTTTCTGTTTCTATCAAAGCTGACTTTTTATTTGGATTAATGTGTGATTACTTAAAATTTCATTACATTTCTAAAACGATTAACTACGTAAAAATTTGAATATGTTAAGAATTGACGATATATAAAATACAGTATAGGCATGCATATATTAAAATTGTTCTGATTCTTTATGGGAAATGGTTAATGCTTTTCAATAAAATCATTAAACATTTGCCATTTCAGTTTCCCTTTAAAGGCGGTCAGGGATTTCCGATTTTTTAGTTCGTTGTCCATTTCATTCCATAACTTTGTAGCTCTAAATGAGAAGGTTCTCTGTCCGGTCTTGGTTCTCAATTGAGGGATTTGAAGGCTGCTTCTGTTTCGGGTTGAATGATCATGAATTGCAGATAGATTTTCGAATTTGTTGCAAAGATAGGCTGGTGCTAACGAGTTCATACATTTGAAGTACAACATCTAAACTAAATAAAGTTGCCCTGAAATCAGGCTATTTAACAATTATTCGCCGAAGGCGAAGTGAATAGTGGGGAATAGCCCCCGAGACCGAAGGTCGAGGGGGCTATTCCCA
>JANVCJ010075689.1:0-11891 GCA_026413505.1 Epizoanthus ramosus
TTGGCTTTAGATATAATTCAAATTGAAAGTGAAAGTGTCAAAAAAGCACCTAAATAATTTTAGTTGATTTCAAATCCACACGGAAAACACAGCTATAATAAGAACAAAATAAGAACATTTTGAGCCTCAGTGAAATTTTACTGGTTCTTAAAAAGAAGTGTATTATCAGTGGAAAGCATAATATCCTAATATAGCTAAAACGTTTATCCAGGAATAATTATGAGGAGGGGCGGAGCGCTTAAATAGCCGGGTTACTCTTACGTGAAGAACAATACAGAATGTTTAACTAATTTCAACGTCAAATGGTCCATTGTCAAACGCGCCAAAGCGTACAAAGGAGGAGCCAAAAGATGCAATCTGTGCCTTGCTTGTATTCTATCAGCCCCCAAGGGCAGTCTGTTAAGCAAAAGATCCGAACTATAGTTTCGAAATGCCGGCAGGTGAACAAGTTCTATTCATCAAATCACAAAAAGCCACCCTAAACGTACTATTTTAACTTTGTAATTAACTTCAAGAGTCAGTCTGACGATCGCATCGACATGAAACACAGTGTTACTGACGTTTTAGAAACTTTTAGCAATTTTATACATCTTAATGTTTTAATGCTTTTAGCATTTTAACGTTCTGAAAATATTAGTTTATATATATAGATATATGGGACGACGGAAACATTCTTCCCGACGGTAAACAAAATTCATCTTCCACTGGGAATCCAGTGAAAATGGTTTTGTTACATTGCAATCAAAAATACTGACGCTAATTTGGAGAGAAAAAATGTCCAGATATGGAAAATGAACATTTGTTTATGATGTCAATTAGCTTGTTTAACCAATCAGAACGCGCGCACTATTCGAACGAAAAAACAAAGTGTAATGTTACTTTGGCGCGCTAGTATAATAACACACCAAACATAATATACCAAGCCGACGTTTTTGGCTCATCAGACGTTACTAGTGATTGATAATCCCACTTCTGATTAATCTTTAAAAGTTAAAACATTTAGAAAGGGGAGAGAGTTGTTAAAGGAGGAGGAGGCGGAAGAGGAGTAAGAGGAAGGGCCCTAAATTATTTTAGCTCTTTTCGAGGGGCTAATTGGGAAAAGCGTAATAGATGGGAGCTAAGGGATCGGGTTTGCCCCCTACCACCATTTTGAGCCAATTTTGGTGTATCTAATGAATATTTTAATACAGAGCTAGAAATATGTTCTACAGTGAACACTGAAGTAAGCAATACTTTTGTTGCCAGTTCTTTTCTTTAGTTCAGGTTTCGAGCTCTTCCCTAATTAGATAATATAGAGTATTTACAATAGACAACAACAACAATAACAACAACAGCAACAGAAGTGGTGAAATATGTTTGTACACACCTTCTTGAAATCGTGCATGATTTCCGACTGACTCACGTTGTTGTGAGCTGGTACCCTGTACACTTGCAGTTGCTCCTTCTCGTTAATGTCGACAGTCTCTTGAAACCTGACGCCTTTCTCTTTGATGTTCAACTTAAAACGCTGCAACAACACGGAACTCTATTTTAGCACGATTGATTGGTGGGCAACTGATACACGAATAGATAATGGTTTAAGTTGGTCTGCTATGTTTTTCGCCCTGAATGCGGAAGATCTTCTCAGTTGTTGCATTTACCGGTGGTGTTGTATTCCACTCTCTGCATCTTTTGTGAATACTGATCTGTTTTACAACAAGTAACGTTTTGATAAAAGGTTTAGCCACACTTGCCAAATCTCCTGTTCGACACCAGTTGGAGTATACAGATGAACGTTTTTACTTATTCGAAGTCTGTAAACTGTAATTGTCTCCTGGCCTATTGATCTTCTTATAAACTGAACGAACTGACAAATAATGTTTTCGGCAAGTTTGGTGCTTTAGTGAGACTGAAGATACTTGCAACGAGTATTTTGTCATACACTATTTTGCAATGTTCTTGTCCGTGTTATTGATTGGACGAATGATGATTTTCACTATTGGAAATTGATCATTCGCTCTCTTGAATGGCTGTTTGAATATCAACATCATTTCTATTCATTACCTTTTCCTTGAGTTAATCACACTACCTATCAATTAAATTAAAGTTAATTACTGTCTAAAAAATGAGGAAGTTTGTCTTAGGCATACTTACAGCAGAATGCACTTGGTGGACTGTGCTGATAATCACAAGAAAACAGAACACAAGAAAACAGAACATACTTGGCATACCCTGTTGGAGAGATTATAATTTTAACACAATATAAATTCAGTTTTCTGTTAGTTATCTACTAACTATTTTAAGAATTTTCCGCTTGGAATGTTTCTCAGTGTCGTCAGTTCGTCTTATTGGTTTTTCCATTCATCTATCTCTTTCTTGTATAGTCTACTACCATTTTCTGCGAGAAACAGATAGTATATTAGCAAAATAGAGGTTACTTTATATAGTGGCGATCAATAAACAAAAAGAGATAAGTTTCAATGAGAAATTCGCTTGGTGTAACTACTTTTTTAGCATCCTTCAGATTTTTAAAAACTGACAAAATCCATGGGCAAAAAAATAAAAAATCAAACAAACAAAATCAATACCATGGTGTAAGATGGAACAGTTCAGAATCTTCTCTAGTATGACTTGCGACGTGAATAAGCACTCCGTTAGCTAAGTCAAATGCATATTAATGATTTTGCCTTGATTTTATGTGCTGTTGTACAAATAAGTGGATGACGTGAACAGGAAAAAGCTGTCAAGCATATTGCTGAAGCTGAAGCTGATAGCGGGAAAATGCACGAATAGAATAATGATTAAGGTTACCGTGTAGGTTGAGCGGTGTTTTCAGTTATTGGCCTGTATCTTTGTTGTTCCACAGCGGATACCCATAAACCTATATATTAATGAAAAATAAAGCTTATGAAATTATCTAAACAATGGCTTTATTGAAGTTTAAAAAGTCTCTTCGATAAGCGAGAGCGGTGTTTCCGAACCATTTGCCTTCCTCCATCCAGGACGTCCCAAGTTTCTCGAATTTCAGTTTAAGGCATCAGATGTCAAATTATTAGTGTAGTTATAGTTAGCACTGGCGTGTCGGGATTTTTTAATTGTTGCTCGGTATTTTTTGTTATGGTAATAATTATCCACTTCTTTGTTTTTAATTTAGTGCACAGAAAGTTTACATTATCTAGTCTAAGAAACTATTAATAACAACGCTGCCAATCAAAAATCCCCGACACGCTTTTGGAGCATAAACAGTGCTGAAACTGATAATTTGGAGTGACAGCTGATGTTCGAGAGACTTGGGACGTCCTGAAGGAAGGCAAATGGTTTCGAAACACCACTCTCGCTTATCAAAATGAATATTTGAACTTCGATAAAACCATCGTTTTATCTAATTTTATAAGCTTTCCATTGATATATAGGTTTATTGCTACATATACATGGACAAAATAACAGTGCATTTCTTACTAGAAGCCCTTGAACCTCCTAACCTTGTTGGCAAATAGTTACCTTATAACAGAAATTCACGTTTCGTTAAGGAGCGCAAGGAAGCTAGTTCAAAATATGAACGTGACAAAGCTAGAATGAGAAATACAGTCTATTATCGTAAAATGATAATTTTGGATCTCTTTTATTCAAAATGCATTTACACAACAGAGAAAAGTGGAAGGGTTGGGATAAAAAATATGGGACGGTTGAAATAAAAAGTTGAACGGTTCGGATGATTTCGCTCGTATAATGCTGAATTTCTAAAAAAAGAGGCGGGATTACTGTTTACTTTTTTTTTATCCAAGACGGTGTCAGTCACATTTCATGTTCTTGGACTGGGCTAATGTTACATCTTAAAACTGTGTTGACTAAAACAACTCATTTACGAATGAAGCAAGCAGAGTGACTTTCACGATTGTTTGCGGGAAATGTTTTTAAACAGGCCGTCGGGTAATATATTCCACTGAAGAATGCGCACTGGCCCCTCTTGAAATACTTCCGTCCAAAAGGTGTAATTTGTTTGAAAACCAGTCAAAACGTGATGAGTAAAACTTACTACATGAAAGCAATAACAACATCTCAGCACATTCTTTATAACAATGACCATCCAAATCATTACAAGTGCTCGAAAGTCACTACGACTAAACTACATATGTGCCTGATATATAGTTGTGGCGCATTGGTCCTACACGCTGTATTCTGCCGTCCCATCTAGTCCGGACCGGTGCGACATCCACGGACCACGGGCCATGTATTAGTTTCAAATCGACTTTATTCTGCAGAATTGGAGTGTTCATCTTATTTTCTTGAAATACTGTTAGCAGTTGTTCATGTAAAAGTATCAAAACAAAAGCTTACAGCACAACAAAGCGGTAACAAAGAATGGCGTTCGACTGAAACGTCTTTGTTGTATACAACATATGCGACCCCGTAAACGAAATCGACCAAAAGAAACTGACTGTAGTCATCCTTGTGGACATGAACAGTATAAATCACCAAATACTTTCATCTCAAATTGCAAGATATCGGTGCTTCTTCATTTAATGTCTCCCGTGATTCTGCAGTTCTCTTTCATACAAATTTCGAGTCGTGCTTATCAACTCGACTATTTCAGATCATCGTCCCATACTCAGTGGAGTTTCGCAAGGGAGTATTGGACCGTTACTCCTTAACATATACGTAACGTCAATGATCTTCCCGCTGTTCCACAAAAATGTCATCATGGATCTTCATAGACGACACAACATTTTACATATCCTCCCATATATGTAATAATACTTAATTCTACATAGCGCAAATAAATATGTTATTGTTGTTGTTGTTGTTGTTGTTGTTGTTGTTGTTGTTGGTGTTCAGTTGAAAAACAAAATCCGATACTATTGCAGAAAACAACTAAGATCTGGCCCTCTTCCGCAACTGATGCCTCAGTAACTTCCTACTACTAAACACAAGCAAATCCAATCTGAGGCGAATGGTATCTAAATTACAAGACTTCGCTGTGTCACTCCTAGGCGAAGATCTAGTACCACTAGCAGTGCAATCGGCCAAAGATCTGGGCGGCATAACCTTTGATGCAAACTTACAGTAAAAACAGTAAAGTAAAGCTAGCCTAAAAACGTTCTTATATAAATGGGATTAACTGGGAAGTTAGGGTAATTATTCAGATACTTAAATAGGTTCTTATTTTCTAAAGAAACATTTGTTCATTACTGGTAGACTGTGCGACTTATTTATTTGTATTTTGAATACAATACTCTCCATAAATGCCTTCAATTTAAGCATAATCAAACCCTTAATGCACTTCTATATATATAATTATGTCTGTACAGTCAGAAGCTTCTGATGCAGTGCAGTGCATTGCATTGCCTTTGCCTACACAACTTAGGGAAGCCTCACATATCGATTTTGCCCACAAGAAACGTCAATTTTACGTTTGGGGGTGGGGGGTTGGCGGCTGTGACGTTTCTCTGTGACACGTCGTGGGAAAATTCGATATCTTTGTTAAAAAAATTTGGACTTTTTGGAAACATCTTGGAAAGGGATATAAAATAAATTTTGCCTTAAATTCATCGGTCAGTTCCTTCTGTTTTTCACAAAATTTATATTGTTTATATAGTAGTCTCGGATCAGACGTGAGATTTTGTGCACAAGCTATACTTTGGGTTTTATACTTACGATCTTGATAGCAGCTAAAGGCAGCGGTATAGCGCAGCTCGGATATCAAAAACGTGAGAAAACTGGCAGAGCTGATTTTCTTTAATTTGTGTATTCAGTGTTTGACTGAATTTCTCAAAATAAGAACCTGTTTCAAATTCTAGGTTAAAACAGGTTCTTACGTAAAGGGAGTCTAAATCTACAATCTTAGCCTAACAGGTTCTTAAAATCTAGGTTCTTACACGCGGGTTTTTACTGTACTATTCTATTTATATTGCGCAGTTGCCATTGGAATATGTTCAAATGCTCATTACAGATCTAAGATTGAATAGAAAGCGTTAAAGGGCGCAGGCTCCCGCTATACGGTCCAGGCATGATCTATACTAGCCAACGACTTCCGCACTAAAAAATCTCGAAGATTTAAGAGAAAGAAAAGAAAAAAAAGTGCAGACATGCTGAGAATCGAACTCGGGTCAACCGCTCTTGAAACCACGTCAGTACTTACCGACCGGTTAGCTCAGTTGGTAAGTACATCATTTCAACAGCGGTTGACCCGTGTTCCATTCTCAGCTTGACTTGACTCTTTTTGTTGTCTTTCTCTTAAACCTTAGATATTTTCTAAGTTTATCCGCCAGAGCAGAAACAGAGTGTGAGGACAGGGATGTTAAGCCGTTGGTCTAGTCTCTCGACGTTCTATCGGGGCACTTAAAAGAACCCACGCACTCGTCGATAAGAGTAGGCTAATACCGGTGTTGTGGTCTGTATCTCATCTCTACATGCAGCTGAATCCATCTAACTGTAGGCTGTGCTCCGAGGTCACACATGGGCCGTATAGCTGCTGCTACAGGCGCCTTGTAATGCTTTCCGTTCGACCTCGTGAGCTGTGTCTTTCGCAATCCAGCCCAATGGGCTGCAATGATTGACAACAAGCCCAACAACACATACATATAGATATTGAGAAGAAATGCAAAGTGTTTTATTGACAAACAACCGCACAAACGCTACAAAGTTGTCCCCTCTCAAGTCTTGCATGCCTTTTAAGGAAACATTGAAGCCGGGATCGATCAAACGAGCGTGAGAGTTGACGAGAGTTGATTATTTGAGAGTTGCATGAGAGTTCGCTTAACGATCATCGTGAACTGGTCAAACGAGAAAAACTCTCATAAAAAATTTGAACATCTTCAAACTAGATCAGTAGATGAGAATGCACGAGAATTGATGAGACATTCTTATATCTTATACTGATGCTTCATCGACATGGACTCTCATTTATGTTTTTTTGGCTTTTTCATTTTACTGTATGAGTATGCCCTTTATACCCATGTTTGTATATTTTGTAAATTCAAAAATACCATTAAATAATATATATTCTAATTGTAGACATAAAATCCGACCAGAACATTGTCATTGAATGATCTAACCTAGCGGCAGTCTGACTCGATTAGTCTAATACTAGTTTTCAGACTTCCAATATCCTACATTGTAAACATTTCTTTTTGTCCTATATAAACATTGTATACCTGTGGATTTGAATAAAGTTGTTGTTGTTGTTGAGAGCGCGCGAGCGAGAGTTGATGGTCAAACGTAAGCAAAAGTTTTCACTTTCATCAACTCTCAACAACGCTCATGCACGTTTGATCCCGGCTTAACGGTAAACGAAATGTTTTTGAACCATTTAGTGAACGTTTGCTGGAATATATTTTTGGACTGAACATCAGTACGTAATGAACAGTGAGATTGAATACGACAATTTCTGTGCTGGTGACGAGAGTCAAGGCGCTGTTACACTATGCAATTTTCTCAGCAACTTGTCTCGCAATGCCATTGCGAGACAAGTTGCTGAATAATTGCACAGTGTAACAGGGTACCTCAGCAACTTGTCTCGCAATTTTTTTGCTGCGCGTAACGTTGCACGGAGTAGAGCACGGTTCTACTTTTCGCAATGATTGCAGCAACTTCAAGCGCCGTTGTACAGTGTAACACCCCTCCAGCAACTTGTCGCGCAAACAAGTTGCTGAGAAAATTGCACAGTGTAACAGCTCCTTTGCTCACTTTAGAAATGCCAGCATCTGAGAGTTTCGACTCTCTCTTGCCTAGTTACCATCTCGTATAAATTTGACCAGCGGTTAGCTCCTTATTGTTGGGGGTGGGGTGGGAGGGAAGTTAGCATCCAGAATGCCGAGGGAGGGATACCCATGGCGAAGGAACGGTGAAACAAATTATATTCCAAATTTTCAGAGCTTTCAACATCTGGGCACTAGAAAACTGGAGATTTTAGAAAGGGAGCCCAATAATGAACCTGGAGATTACAGAAAAAACCTGGACATAGACGCGATAATACATAAATGGAAGTTAGGCCATAATAATTTCATATTTGTTTTTATTTTGTATTTATAAACACAATTTTAGTACACGCTTTTTATTTTATAGTCATATAATTTGGCAACTTCGGCCTAAGTTGCTATAAATTATAAGAAAAACAAAACTACAAAATACACTCTCGGCCAAAGGAACCAAAGCCTAACCATATAAATCAAAACAGAAATTGGAGCTTGTCAACAAGCCTCAACAACACGTCTATATATATATATACACTTTTTAAATACTCGATAGAGTCTAGACAAGGAGGAAAACGATTATGTTTTGTTGCTTATTTAGTTCGCCGTGAAGTGAATTTAAGTATTTCATTTGAAAACATACAATTTTTTTCGAGCTTTTCCTTAAATTGCGCTTAAATTCTGAGCAAGTTGACCCTCGTTTTCTAATAAAGTTTTCTTATAAAACAAACGCGTAATGGTGTCAACATTAACACTTTATTCCACGCGATCAATACTAGTCGAACCCCAACAACTGGTGACCCGGTGATGATATCCATATTTGGCAAATCCGATATTTCTAAATATATGCGGCATCACAAAAACAAGATATTCGACTTCCAGCAGCAGAAATATATCATTAGATATCAACTGATCAGTGTTGACAAAGATTTATTCTTATTCTACATTTCAAGACCAAGCCAAAGACAAAAATAATTCTTCACTCGTCAGGCTGTTAATCCATTTGCCGGCTTACTGGGAGATTCCCTGATAACTGGGAGTCGAGATCTCCCATCAAAAACGCGAGACTTGAAAGGACCGAATTTGTTTGCAAATTTCTTACTTTTCTTTATCAGTAACCTGACGTGCTAACTACTTTTCAACTTGTATCAGTATTGTTCACTCTCACCCCAATGTTCGATTCTTAAAAAAACAATGAAAGCCTGAAAGAAAAAAACACATCACTACTCTACTCTTCCCAACTCTAAACATTCGTTTTCTTGCGGGAAAACAGTGAAATAAATGGAGAGTTTGCGTGTGACCGACCAAACATCCGCCATGTTGTCCACCATGTTGTTTTGTTGGTGCATCCGCTGAACAACCAATGATATAATAGTGGGCGCACGAAACACTCAAGAATTCCGCATGTTGCTTGTCTTTAAGCAATACAGACCAACGGTGAAAGGCTATATAACATGAGAGAAGTTTAACACGAACACGAGGCGAAGTCCTGAATTTTTTAATTTGGTCATGGAAGAAGTTAGGTCGCATAGTGGGAAGTTAAAGAATATAATGTCCTTTCTCTTGGTCTGGAATTTGTAATTAGTCTTAATTGAATTTAAGATACTTGGTAGATGACAACCCTCGTTTGGTAATGATGTAAACATACTTGTATTCTCGTGCATGTTTCCTCTCCTCTCGTCTTTCCCACTTTAGTTCTCTTGTCCTTGTTTGTCCTTGTTTACGTTTCGGCAACTCCTTGCCCTCTTCAGATGATTCTCACGCATGCGCAGTTTATTGTATTCCGTAATGAAGCCTTTCGTTCTCTGCCGTCCTCGTCCATGTTGCTGTTCTCGGCCCAGATGCTTAGCAGTGCATGTGTTGACTTTTTAGAACCCAGAGGTATAAGCCCAAATTGTAAATTTACTTTCTTCATCTAGGAATACTTAATTCCGTCTCTGTATAGTATTAATGAAATATTCCTCAGAAACCCAGTTATGTAAACTCGATCCGACAGCCTAACTCATTCTACAAGGCAGTAAACCCTATCATGGGTTGAAATTTTATACCTTTGTTAGCGTTGCTCAAGGCCCCTAGTTAAATAGCTTTCCTTCATTGTGAATTTCGTTCTCAAAAGTCTAAAGCCTACAAAACAAAGCCCTACAGCCTCAATCACTGAAGCACGCCCTCTCTAACTTGTGAAGTGTTAAAACTGCCCCCCCCCTACGCCCCTCCTCTCTCTCTCTCTCTCCTAGTATCTTAATAGGCCTTTTGCAGCTAGAGGTCACGTGCTTGAAAACGACGCCATGCTGGAACGCAAAGTATCCAGCAGCCATAGCAAATAGGTTTCAAAATTCATACATACCACCCAGCGTGAATATGAGTGTTTTTCGCTCGATTTGAAACACAATGACTCATGGTTTCCAGTATGGCTGTTGAAGCGCTTGCGTTCCAGCATGGCATTGTTTTCAATCATGTGACCTCTAGCTGCAAAAGGCCTATTAAGGCAAAAATCCTATATGTTTTTGACCATTTGTGATATATTTAATAATAAACAGGAACTTTTGCTCACAGAAACGTTACCCGGAACTGGTTTATAACACTCAAAAAGTAAAAAAAAAAAGACAAGTTTTTGTTATCAGTTCATATTTAGTTTTGTAGAATGCGGTAGCAATGTAAAGGAAGGTTTCATACTTACCCCATCTTGCATTCTTGTTAATCTTGGGCGATCAGTGAAACTACCAAACTGACCAGCTGAGCTAACAGATCCCTAATGGTTATAAACGAATTAGTTGGATACAAAACATATCACGAAGACAACATAAACACGCATACTATGTTTATTAGTTAAATGATGGAATTGATCAACTAAAAGTTGATATGTCATGTTTTTTGCCGTGAAGGTGAAAGATCTTAGCTGACGTTTCGAGAGCTAGCCCTTCGTCAGAGCTTGATCAATACCATCATTTGGCCTACTCGCCGACGTAGGATACCTTGTTTTCAGTTAAAACTAGGCATTCTACGTCGTCAGTGTTTATTGGTTATATAGCCTCACTGCACTCGGGGAGCAGATGACGCAAAAGGTCAATGTCGGCTTCCGTAAACATTTGTCCAGTTAATATTAGCCGTCAAAAGGCCTAAATTATTGACCGTGAATAGCATATTTTAACCCTAAACCGTCGTAAGTGCATAGAAGCATAAAAGCATTAATAACGAAAATAAACGCATCATGAATTGCTTGCAGATTGGTAAATAATTTTAGTTGAAATTTAAACACAAACTTTGGTTTGATAACAGAGTCGGAATTTGAGACTGCAAACGCTCTTCTTATACACCCATGACAGAAGAACACCAACAAAACTCAGTGTGAATCATAAAATAATGGGCGAACTTAACCATTTCCCTCCGTGCAGATCACCAGTTGCGGTGGTGTCTAATGTGAACGTTTCATCAATACAAACATATGGTTCTGTGGAGAAAGATCTCCAGCCCAGTTAGGAACACTGGACTGGAAGGATCACGAGATAGCTTGCCTATGCATGCTATCAGCTCGTCTCACAGAGCTGGACCAACAAAGGCTTCTTGTGTTTGCGCTGTTGTTCACAAAGCCACAGCACAATTTTACCAGCCAGACGGAAGCAGACAAACGGAAGCAGCCAAACGGAAGGGTAGAGCCCTTCGCACGTTCTTTCTAGTGGTTTGTAATTGTGGGAAGAGACTTAAACGCCACAATGATCTCTAATATAAACTGAGAGAGATCATGTGGGATATCATGAGGGAGCCCGTTAATGGTGAAAAATCTCCGTGGTAACTTCCTGCCATACATCGTCGAAACATGTAAATAAATAAATAGATAAATACACTAAACGCCTGGGGACAGGTCAGGTAAGACATGTGCCACTGTCAGGTGGACCAGGTGGACCGGGTGATCCATTTTTCAGGGTGCTTTGGCTTGTGATCAAAACGGCAAAATACTTTTAGACATTTTTTATAGACACACAGACAGCCGATAATCACTCACAGGGGTTGAATCTTTGCGTCTGTAGTGGCTTGTTATCGCTGGATTTAAAGTTGGAGGACTTGCAGGTGGTTGATCATCTAGTTGTAGACATTAATGCAGTTGTTAATATCTATTACAAATTACTATTACAAATTAATTCGAAGTAATGTACTAATAAAAGATTTACTAGTCATAATACTCTCTAAAATGTAGTATATAAAACTATGTAAAAAAACTATTAA